>VDFB02143405.1:0-17199 GCA_007258455.2 Sequoia sempervirens | reverse complement strand
AAAAAACATTATGGAGTGATAAGTTATAAATCACTTTATTAATGTTATGTAATTGTAAGAACGTGCTTTCAAGTTTTGGTCAAAGGGATATAGTTGAGGATTTAAGAGCAATGCCAAGCATCTAGGAAGAGGTTTGAGAAGTTATCCAACAAGTGGAGGAGATATAGGAACTTTTTTGACTCGGTTTTGGAGGGGTTTGAAAGCATCTAGAAGCATTTTAAGTGCCTTTATGGTAGGAGAGGTCAAGCCTTGACCTTTTCTTCATTTTAAAGCCTTTTTGGAGTCTTTTGAGGGGCTTAAAAATAGGCTTTATTGTTGTGCATGACCAAGAGAGTTTTAGATTCCTATCTTTGTGCAACTATTTGAAAAAGCATAAAGTAATTTCAAACTTCATTTTTGAAGTTAGTTCTTATCATATTTTTGCTACATTGTGACTTTGGAGGTCCTTTTTAGCAAAAGACAGTATTTGTAACTCTCTTTTACAGACATGTATAACAGTTTACACCTTGGAAATCAATGAAGATAAGCAATTTTTGCCTTCTCAAATTATGTTTTATTGTGTGCATTTGAATGATTGATGCAATTACTTGTGAAGTTATCTCATTACTTTTTGTTGTCTCATTAGTAGCACCCTTTTACAGAAAATATGTACGTTGCAAGTTGTAGGTTGCATTGAAATGCAAGTGATTCAAGTTGTGAGGAGTGTATGTCTTCCTTCTAGGATTGTTAGCATTAAAGCCTTCTTATGAAATATTTATGCAAAAGCAAATAGGTATTGAGTTGTGCATGTCAAGCTTTGTTGCTGATTGAAACTATGTGTATAATCAATTTTACAAGTTTTAGATAACATTTTGGTGCATCACCTTAGGAGTTAGTCTTTCAGTTTATGTTCATTCCTTACCCTTTCCTCTACAAAAAAACATTATAGTAGTTATTTAGGTGAGTACCTTAAGAGCTAGCTTACTCTGGAGGTTCCTTTTTGCTTTTGGTAACCCACAACCTAGAAAAGTTCCCATATTTCACCAATATGCTAAGTTCTGCAACTTAGTAGAAGCGCAATATTGAGTGATGACATACACATCCCCTAATTTCATTGGGTATTTGATTGGGATAATATAAATTTCATAAAACTCTAGGAGCCCATATGTTTATGTTGCTAAGGGTTGTCTCTATAGTGGGAATCTTTAAGCTTTCCTTTACAATTGAGCTCTCACATTTTTTTTATTATTGAATTGTTAGTTACATTGTTGATTAGGTATCTACTTATTGGGAACATTTTGAGCATAATTCTGATTTTGATGCTAGGAATTTTAAGCAATTAGTGCATGTTGTAGCTCAATTTGAGCATGATTTTCATCCGCTTTTGTGTTGGATGGTTAATTTAATCTATATTTTGATCAATCTCTCTATCCGTAAGCTTATTCTTTAAATGTGTGGTTGCACCAACATCAAAGAATGTAGGGTCTTTCTCATGATTATTTCTATGTGATTATGAAGTATGGGTACTATGATGTGAACCAACTTACTTATGGTTCTTACATTTAGAGGATTAGGTAGAGTCATACCTTGAGTATGTGTCTCATTGGACATGTTTCTATATCTTTGACCTATATTAATTTCATTTATTGGTAAACTTTATTCATGCCTACTATTTTTCCTAGTTGCTCTAACCATTTTTTCACTTGATTTATATGAGGCATATGCATGTATTGATCTTTAAATCAACAACTATGCTATCTCTACCTAAAGTACCAATGTCATCTCCTTGAATAATATTTTTAGTAGATATACCTTTATTTTTTAACTTTCAATAAGTGGTTTATCTTCCTACTTGAGATATCATATATTCAAGTGCTCAAGAATCCATTGAATGTCTTCATCTTTCCATTTTTAGTCCTTTGAGTTCTATAATGGTGATGGGTTTTAGAAGAATAGAGCCACTACCCTACACTTAGAAGATATAAAAACTTTTTTTTATTAATAAGAGATTCAAAATATCAACTAGGTACTTATATTCACAATAATAATGTCATTGTGTTGGTTTTCAAAATTTTAAGCTCCCAAATCACTAAAGCATGTTTTTTTAAAGCACCGAGGGTGTCAGATTCATGGTAAAAGTATTTTAACTAATGATTAGGTAGGGACAATAATGGATCAGTTTGTTTAGGTGCATCTTGTCCAACTTCGGGATCTATTATGCCAAGGGTATTCTTCCTTGAGGTGATATATTAGATAAAACTATATGGGATTAAAATTAACCTTGAAAAAACCACACCCTTTGCATAATGTTATTTTTTTATTATTAAATTATAGCCTATATGTTATTTTTACATTGCAAGGGATATGTACCTTTATAAATAAAATGAACAACCATGTAAAGAGTTTTAATATGTTTATTGGAATGCTCCTAATGAAATTACACACATCTAGACATGGAAGTAAAGAAAATAAAGCAACACAAGATAAAATGATGATTAATTTTATTTATTTTGAATGTGTTAGTGCGATGGGAGGTTGAGTATAAATAAGATGAGTGCCTTTATTTAGAAAGGGTAATAAAGTCTCAACCATTATTATCCAAGGGGAACACCAAATAGAACCCACTGTATGATACCTTAATCAAGTTATCAGTAAGGACTATACATCCATATTCTACAAATAATATAGGATCTATGTATACAAATGAGTAGGTAGATGAAATTGTAGGAAATATAATTGATTCTATCTTAGTTATCCATAAGTATACATATTGATGATTTGATTTGTAGGTCCCAAATCCCTAAGGCTAGATAGTCTCCCAAGTGCCAATGGTATCAAACCTAGGAAGAAAACCCCAAAACCCAAATTCAAATTGGGTAGGCCTCCTTCACTTATAGTTATGATAAACCAAGGAGGTTTACCTAAGACACTACAATATATATCACCATAGAAATTAAATACTTACCCTGACACAAATCATACCCATTGCATAGTGTACCCCTATTTTGGTTGTCACTTCATGCCTATATGTTGATCTATAATATTCAAGGTGAGGAAACTTATTAAAATAAGTAATATACCACACAAATATCAATGAATGTGTTTTATGATAAACCCTTATGTTTCTATGTACATTTGGACATGACAATGAGAACACACTGAATCATACAAAATTGAGAAGATGTTTATATTAAGTGGTTTTTAGTGAGTTAGGGTGATGGAGAAATGGAATAAATAGCATATTGGTGTCATTATCCATTTTGGTAATATAGTCTCTAAGTTTATACAAAATTATAATTTAACTATAACCAAAGGTGATACCTTAATCAATATATGTCAAAGATTATGTTTGTAAAAATGTATAATCAAGTTACGCACTATTCATACATTAAAAAAATAGATGTTTTCAAATTATTAAATGAGTCTACTTGATAATATATGAGTATACCCATATAGTTCCTTTATTTTTTTGAGAAGATACATCAAAAAATCATTGTGATGATTTTACAATTGTCTAGCTAGCCAACTAATTAGTACACATAGAAATATACATTACACACATGGAGACACTCAATAAGGTTTATTATAACTTTAATAATTAAATAATTAAATATGTTAATATGTTAATACAAGTTTGGGATGATTCCAAATCATTACAGTAACCAAATACAATACCCAAATCTAGAGAACTAAAAACCCCTAGGGTTTTATTGTGTAGGTTGTATCTCTACTATGTTCCTTTATTCTTTCTTCTTTCTATCATTTTTCTCAATAATGAATTTTGGGATCAAATACCACCTAAAAATTGCGTCCTTAGGAGAGGATGCACAAAAATCATTAAAACCTGTAGACCCATCCATTGGCACACCACATAGAAAACCCATACTTATTAGGCATCATTTCCTCATAAAACACATCAAAAATCACACGATAAGATTTCTCTAAGTGTACCATGGGAGATGAGGAATTATCCCATCAATATGAAAATGTCCTCATCATTAATGTCATCATTGTTTCTTAACTATGTGTTAATAAAAAACCTATAAGTTATTAGAATAGTGGTCAAGCTTCACCCACTACATGAAAATGCAATCAACATTTTCCCCTTTTTCACTTGCTATAAGTGTGTGAATCCATGTCCATAATGATGAATAGTCATTTCTAGGTAGGAAAATCTAATTTGGGAGGTTACCACATCATATTAGGTCACTAATGGTAGCTTTGGATGCACTTCTAGTATGTGGGAGCAAGCTCCAATATTTTTGGTTTGCTACAAGTTACTGGTTCCCTATTGTAATTAAAATTTTCATTTTATTTTCCCTTACTTGATATGTCAGAGAATTTTTTCTTTCACAAACCATATCACACTATCAAAATAATGGATTTTTTTTGAACTATGTCATACTTTTGCATGGTTCACAAACTCACAAACCATGCAACATTAAAATATAGCCACTTTCTCCTTTGTCCCTCTTTGTTTTTTTGTGATTTAGTAAATTCTAGAACCTATGAACTCACTGACACCCATTCACACACTATCTTTAGGTTAAAGATTTTAGATTTTGTAGGACCTTGTTAGAGGTTCAAGAGGTCCAACACCAATACTTATTCTTTTTTTCTTTCTTTTATGTTGAAAATTTAGACAACCTTTCTCCTTGTAACGTTTTGGGAGACAAGGATGACAAGGAACTCATCCCATGAGGTATGAAGAGAAAGGGAAGTCTACAAATACAATATTGAAGGGATAACAAGGCTTTAGACCCTTGGGGATTGAGATTAAAACACACCTCATTATAATTACTCAAGGAGGAGGAAGGTTGAAAGCTATAATCTAACAAAGGTAATTTAGTGCAAATGGTCAGAAGTTGGGGAATCAATGGTTGGAAAGGAAGAATGATAGGAAGAGGAAACACAAAACACAAAAAAGGAAAGGGATGATTCTGTTAGGAGAAAAACCTAATGGTTTGTAGCCTTTTCTCTTTTTTTATCTCTATACCATTTTTTCCCCTTCTTTATTCATTGAAAACTTGACTATATATGCCTTTACACACTACCATGCTATCTTGGAGGGAAAACTAGGGTTTCTACAACTACATAGGCCATCCATGCCTTCTTGCAACATCTTCACATGGTCATACATCTTGAATGATGCCTTTGACATCATCAACCATACTCGATACACAATAAATCTTAAAGGGGTCCAAAAGTACTAGAAAATATGTTAGATATTTCCTTAGTATGATCACATCCATTCCTTAGTTATTAATAGAATTTTAGGTCATGCATGGAAGAATATAGCCCTTTCCTAAGTATCTTGAGGGAAATCAATAAAGAATAGGATATTGTAAACTTGTCATGCGAGATAAGGTAAAATGTATGAAATCTATAAGATAGATGATTTGGAAAAGGGATGAGGTCCATTGGGAATTGAATTCACCTATTATATTTGTGGAAAACTATAAATCAACATTGATCATTGAATTTACAAGAAAATTTATGAATTTGGGATAGACAATGGTGTTTTAGGTGGGAAATCATTTTAGAGTAATTATAGGGTCAACTCCAATCCTTAATGAAATTTTGGAAGGATGTTACAATAGGTTAAGGAAAAAGGGAGAAAATGTAAAATTTTAATAATAAGTAACTAATTTACCTTTTCTAAATTTAAATACACAAGAAATTTTAATTTTAATCATTTCAATATTTTATAATTGAAGCAGAAGAAATAGTGAATAGAAAATGAGTTTTATTAACTACTAATTTTTATACACAAGAAAATAAATCTTCTTTTTCACAAAAAATAAAATAATTCTAAGTATAAATATAATAATCTTTTTAATTAAAATCATTTTGTAAGATTAATTATAAAAGTTTGTTGTTAAGGTACTTGATTTCCCTTAAGGAAATCTATAAGGAACTTGCAAGATGAAATAAGTTGAACACATAAATATATAGAAATGAGAGAAACACAATGCTTTTATTATCTTTGTACCACCATTTGGAGGGGCAACCTCCAAATAGATTATACACTCTAATTAAAATATATCTAAATTTTTTCCATTGGAGAAACAATTACAATATATAGACTTTTACCAAGGCAACTACTACCATCACATGTGAGATAAATAATTTATTCTAACAACTAGAGGGATGAATTATAAATCATATGCATTTATTTATTGATGCTAACTAAGTGTGACTTATAAAGTATATGTTCCCAACTAATACTAGCTAACAAAAAGTAGAATGAGGTAAATATCATAGCCTCCCCCTTTAAAAGTTATATCCTAAAAGCTTGAGACGAGAAAATATTGAGATATTGTTTGTAAGCTCCCATGTGGCATCTTCAATATTTAGGTCATTCTACAATACTAATTCCTCTTCAAAAGAATGATAGTAAAGGTGCTTGGTGTATTTATCTAAAATAGCATTAATTTAGAAAAATAGCAATCCCTCCTCATCCAACTCAAGTATCTTTATTAGTAGCCAAGTAGTAATCCTATTCACTTTCTTGAGACAAGAAACATGATAATTTGGGTGGATTTTAGTAGGTGTAAGTGACAACTTGTATTGCACCTCACATATGTGTTGGATCACTTTATAAAGACCAGAAAAAATTGTGACCCAACTTATGAATGCACTTGTCTCAAAATGAAAGTTATAGGGTAGGATACATAAAAAGAACCAATCACTAATGTCAAAAGTTTGCTCTATCCTATGCTAATCTACATGTTGTTTCTTATAATTTGGGCTAGTATTAGATTAGCCTTATGTAGTTGAGAGATGTCTTTATGCTTGGCCAAAATGTTGCGAACTACTACAACCTTATAAGAGCTTGAAACATAAGTACACAAGGAGGGTGGGAGAGTACTAAAAAGGGTATCATAAGGGATCATTATGGAAGAATTGTGATAAATGCTATTGTACCATCACTTATCGATAGGTAGTCACTTGGCTCACTATCATTGTTGTTCAAATATAAAATAATGTAAATAATTCTCAAGGAACTTGTTAACAATATTTGTTTGACCATCAATTTGAGGATGATAAGTCAAACTTATGTTCAAGGCAATGCCCTTCAACTTAAACAAATCTTTCTATTTTTGTTTTAATAAAGGATGGACAATGATCACTAACAATAGAGTGAGACATCACATAGAGTTTGAAGACTAAATCAAAGAGGTGTTGAGAAACCATAGTGATACTAAAAGGGTGAGGTAATACATAGTATGCATAGTTGGTCAAGTGATTGACCACCACCAATATGACCTATTTACCACTTGAAAGTGGAATCCTAACAAGGAAATCCATAAAATATTAGTCCAAGCCTAATTGGGAATAGGAAGTGGATACACTAATTTTAGAGATTTGAGATTTTTCCATTTATTCCTCTAACACACATCACATTTAACCACAAATGTCTTAACATCTTGCTTAATTTTGTACTAAAATACATCTCACTTCATACACTTGTAGGTTTTCAAGCAACTTGAGTGTCTTGTAATAGGGGAGGTGTGAAATTATATTACTAATTGAAGATTGGGCATTAAGTTAGAGAGTAAATAAATCTACTCATGATAGGTTAATTATCTTGTCCAATAGAAATTTTGAATTTATTGTGGACTCTATTTCAACTATCAAATGATAACTTGAACTATAGGGTTAGTAGACCATTCACTTTGGATCTCATCTAATCAAATTTGGAATCAATACAAAAAGAGAAATGTAAATCCTTCCTCTTTATATTAATGTGAGAGTGAATCTATTAGAACATGTTCCTTACTCTTCTTTTAGACTATCTCATAGTCATATCCTTGCATTTTTTGACCCATTTTATTATTTAGGAGAGGACACTCTTGGTATAATAAATATTTTAAGCTATGTTGATCTATTTTTATTTGGAACTTATGAAATAATAGGTAATGATGCCATTGTTAGATAAAATGGAGGATATCCAGTGTTTCTTTTTCATATATCAGTTTAGCTAGATCACATTTAGTAAGTTGCTTACTGGTGAACACTAGGGTTTGACCTTCTTGCATCAACAATACATCACATTCTATTGTGAATGGTTATTGAAAAATATAGTAGGGCAAAAAATAGGGTGTGAAACATGGCATTTTTAAGTGCATTAAAGGCCAACTATACTAATTTAGACCAATTAAAGGAGTTTATAAAGAAAAGTTGTCAAGGGTCCAATTTTTTTACCATAATTATTTATAAATTTGTAATAGTTGCCTATAAATCATAAGAAAACACAATCTTTTAAGAAAATTAGGCTATGGACACTCTTGCGTCACTACAATCTTCTTGGGATCATCTTGGACACTCACTTGTCAAACAATATGATCCAAACATTCTACATGTTGAAATCCAAAGGTACAATTAGAGCACTTGGAAAAGAAAGAATGCTCCTATAAATCCTAAGGGTTATCTTCAAATGATGCATATGATCATTTCATGTCCTAATTTAGATGACAATGTCATCAAAGAAGACCAAGATAAAATTTCCTAAGAACCAGAAAACACTGTATTCATGAGGCTCTAAAAAATATAGGGGGCATTAGATAAGTCAAAGGGCATGACAAAAATATTATGGTGGCTTGCATGAGTCAAGAAGATGTGTGTATGAATATTAGCTTCTTCGACCCAACTATGATGATGACTTGAATGAAGGTCTAGCTTAGTAAAAAAATGAGCTAATCCAAAAAATCATCAATAATAGGATGGGAAATTTATACTTGAAGGTTAATTTATTAAGTTCATAAAAATTAGACCATAATTGTGCTAACCCCAATATTTCTTAGGAACCATAACTACTAGAGAGGAGTAAGGACTATTACTAGCATGAATGATACTTACCTCTTGAAGCTCCTTCACCATTTTCTGTATTTCATTATTCAACTCAAAATGGTACTAATAGGGACAAATATTAAGAAGATGGCTACCCAAGATAGGGGGAATGGTTTGGTCATGGGATCTTGGAGGGAGTAATCCTTTTGATTCCTCAATAACTAGTTGAACCTTATTAAGAGGCATGTGAATTTTATAGGGGAGAAGAAGGTGAAATAGGTTGAGCCTCTAGAGAGTTAAATTAGGGTAAAATACCATAACACCTTTATCTCAACAATTTTTCTAGACAAACAGAGTTGAATATTCTAATTTATTCTACCTCAAATCCTTGTAATATTCTTGTCCATAATAATGAGACTTGAGACAAATATAGGATTATTCACAAGAAATTAAACTTAAGGTTTGCAACCATTGAACACTTAATACCACATTTGCATCATCTAAGGAACAAAAATATGTATCTGTGATTAATTGATAATTGACCAAGGTAAGATTGACATTATGACACTTGTGATCACATGACATAGTAGTACCATTTTCTACTATTATTTAAAAATTATTATAGGTATGCACATAGAAATGGATCTGGCTATCTACTTTTTGGTTGATAAATTTATTTTATCACCATCTATTAAGAACAATAGCTTTTTTCTTTTGATATAGCTAATGACCTTAAGTGTTTAGGGTAAAAGAACCTTGAAAATGCATGAAAATAAATATTTTTAGGTTTATATAGTTTCTTGATGGAAGTTATTTCTTCTTCTACATCCATTTTTTTCAAAGTCATTAGGCACCATGGTAGAGTCAATAATATATAAGCATGAATGATACTTACCTCTTGAAGATCCTTCACCATTTTCTCAATTTCATTATTCAACTCAAAATGGTACCAATAGGGATAAATATTAAGAAGATGGCTATCCAAGATGGGTGAATGGTTTGGTCATGGGACCTTGGATGGAGTAATCCTTTTGATTCCTCAATAACTAGTTGAACCTTATTAAGAGGCATGTGAATTTTATAGGGGAAAAGAAGGTGAAATAGGTTGAGCCTCTAGAGAGTGAAATTAGGGTAAAATACCATAACACCCTTATTTCAAAAAAAATTCTAGGCAATAAGAGTTGAAATTTGAATTTATTCTACCTCCAATCCTTGTAATTTAAAATCTTTTCCATCATAATGAGATTTGATTCAAATATGGGATTATTCACAAGAAATTAAACTTAAGGTTTGCAACCATCAAACACTTAATACCACATTTTTATCATCCAAGGAACAAAAATAGTTATATGTGATTAATTAATAATCTCCCAAGGTAAGATTGACATTATGACACTTGTGATCACATGACATAGTAGTACCATTTTCCACTATTATTTAAAAATTATTATAGGTATGCACATAGCAATGGATCTAGTTATCTACTTTTTGGTTGATAAAGTTATGAGTTTTATCACCATCTATTAAGAACACTAGATTTTTTTTTTGATATAGCTAATGACCTAGGTTAAGTGTTTAGTGTCGATTAGGATCTAGACTAATTGCATTTGAATGCTTAATGTTTACAAATCACGAAATCCAAGTTACATAAACAAAATTAACACATTAACATGTGAATTAAGTGGAAATACAATTCATGCATACATTATTGAAATTATGCATTAAAAATTGAAGGTGAAAAGAACGAAATTGAGAAGGAAGAAGGGAGAGAGAGTGCAAACAATATGATAACGGAGTTTGCCACAAACGTGACTACGTCTCCGGGTCCGCTCCAATAGAGTGAGACCGATCTGATTAATCTCCAAAAATAGAATTACAATTGCACCAAGACCATTTCCTTCTAGCACTTCGACAGCATGAAAAAACTCCGAAGTATAGAAATGACTCGAAAATCTCCTTAGAAAAATCTCCCTATTCCTCTGATTCAATACTTCACCACCTGGACTTGAAAATTCTGAGTACCAAACTCACTCCTAAACTCCCCTTTTATACATCAAATTTACCAAATATGGTAGAAAACCATATGATTTACCAAAATCTCCTTAATCTCCCAATTTTACATAGAATCTTCAAAATATATAATTTTAGCCCCTATTATCCTTATCCGGGCTTAAACTATTTTCAATAGTTACAATTAATCCTTAAAAAGGATTATTGTTTAACAATTTTGGGGGGGAATTATTTAAAATAAGGGAATTCGGTATTGGGAACATACAAATAAAATAGACCTCTATACTATATTAAGCACCATTGCACCATTCGTTGGTGCAACAGTGGCTTATCGTTTTGTTTCAGCGGTGGTTGGGAGTTCAACTCCTAACGTTATCATTTTTTCCAACGATATAACCTATTTACTAAACAAAACAAACCCGCCTAACCAAAATTGTCTAATGCGGATTGTTTGAGGTATCTACGCCTCGAGATTTCGGTGATATGGAAGGTAGCGGTACAAATCCCCACATATACTCTTTCCAAACAAACAAAACACCCGGTGAAGTAGACAAGGTCCACGGTCGCATCTAGGAGGGTGCCACATGGAAATCATTCATTCGCTAACATCGGCGACGCGGTTCATGGACGCTTGACCGGAATATCGACGTCTAATGACTGCACCGACGCGGACGCTTGACGCAGGTAATGATGACATCAGTGGTCACTACTCGTCCGGGATTGGTCCGCATAAAGGTCAATTTTGATGCCACATGCCAAATTGAAAGTGGTCTACATCGGATTTCAGACAAGACGGATCTATTACAAAGATGTTGACATCACCCTTGTACCATCTAGTCAACTGAACTTTGACTGCCAATATCTCGAGCATACGATGTCGGATTTTGACGAAATGAACATTGCCGGAATCATCTCGATGAGCTCTTCGACTTGACACGCTTTGTTGGATTTCTCGAGGACAATCATTTTTTCACTTTCCTGATGACCTTTGATGGCGCTGACCTAAGTTTTGATCAAGCTACAACTCGTAAACGGACTCTTTTGCCCCGCTTGCTAAGTGCTCGAATCGATCGCCGAGCTCTTTCTAATGGTGCTGGAAATCTAGAGTATTAGAGACATTTTCTCCTAATTTTCGGTGAAAATATCCCTAGATCATTTAGGGTAAAAGAACCTTGAAAATGCATGAAAATAAATATTTTTAGGTTTATATAGTTTCTTGATGGAAGTTATTTCTTCTTCTACATCCATTTTTTTCAAAGTCATTAGGCACCATGGTAGAGTCAATAATATATAAGCATTTCTATTGACACTTGTGATTCTTTTCTCGTGGTTGATCACAATTGTAACATATGCCCCTTGGCCCTTTTTCTTCTATATCTTCTCAATAGAGATTATGAATAGTGGTAAGTTTAATTAATTTATTTGATGCCTCTTTTTTTGGTTTAAAAGAAGAGGATGAATTGGCTAGTTTTTATTTGTTTGCAAATTTGACCTCTATAAGCCTTGGAAAGGATAAAGTAGGAATTCGGTTTAAACATGATAATATTGGCTTGAAGATCTTATTTGAGACCACTTATGAACACCTATAGAAAAATGATTCTTCTAAGCTAACAAACTGGTTTGCTATTTTCTCAAACATAATTTGATATTCTTGGATTGAATGTGCGGCATGATTTAGTGAGTGCACTAGTCAAAAGGGTCTTCATAGGCACTATGGCCAAAGTGAATTAAGGCTTCCTTACAAAATTTAGACTAGCTGAGAAATGAGTGAGTCATATCCAACCATTGAAACCACTAAAGGGGTTATTTTTCTAGGTGAGAAGAGGCAAGGAAGATATTTTGATCATAAGGAATTTGATATAATGTAAAATATTGATCATCCTTTCTCAACCAATTTTTAATGTGTACCAATAAATTTAGGAAAGTCTAATTTAGATGGATAAAGAGGGCCATCATAATTAGGGAAAGGAAACTTATTATAGGAGTGGAATAATAGTATTAGTGTACACCTAAGATTTGTTGGTTCCTTTTTGGGGAGAGTTGTTGAACACATCTAGATATTGAGAGGGGGGTGAATCAGTATCTACAAAATCTTAAACATTTTTAGACCTTAAACCCTTCAACAATATGTGAAATAAATCTATTTACAAGATCAAAAACACTTAACCAAATTTCCAACACTTATTCAAATCAACAACAATGAAATATATGACAATGAACACACATGCACAAGATAACACCAAATCTAAGTGGAAAATCCAAGAAGCTCACTACTTACATAATTTTAATTTAAGGCTCACTGCCAATGGACTTGCAGATTAAGGGGCACAACCTTAGGGAAAGATACAAGGGACTTTCAGTATTGAGGCACACAACCCTAGGGAAAGATACAAATTACAAGGACCTAATGAGATTTACTATCTCAGAGCAGGATACAATGAATAATATGGAATTACAACATTTTTCAACAATAAACTCTGTTGATTGAGGCATTAAAGCTCATTTCCCTTTTCCTTTTCACAACTCATTGCTTCTATTCATCTTCACACATCTCTACACCCACTCACTAATCTTGAAACTAAAATGTTATTGCATTTATATCCTCTGCAAGATCTCAAAACATCAATTAGGTTTTCCAAAGAAGAATAAAAATAACGGTTTCCACAAGTCGGAAACAAAAACATAATGTGGTCCTATCCAGAAGATAGAAAGTACAAAAAACAATCTTATTACATCTTCCAATGTGATTTCAAACAACTCTCATGTTGGCACACAACAACCCAAGTTGGCAACAAGGAAACATGTAGATGAAATGTGTAGCACATAACCAATTGACCCAAAAACATACATCCAACTAAATTTAGTCAATGCGATTCTCAACAAGATCAATCAGGACCCAAATTCATCTTAACACAACTTCATATATCGACACAAACCCCCAAGCACATAGTGCAAGCAAGATAACAAGCCCTATTGGCTAGATATCCACAAATTTCTTAGAAAACCAATTCAACACAATATACAACACCAAAGAGATCAAAAATTGTATTGTGGATCATAAAGATATGTTCCATGAACATCTAACAACACTTCCATATACTTCTTTCATACTATCATTCCACAAACAGCCATTGTAATCCAATCAGAACCAAAATACTTCATCCCAGAAACACAAAAGATATCACCAAGAGGTAGGACATTAATAAACCAACTTGTGGGGCACTTTATTGCATGAAAATTGAACTAAGACACTGTTTTCCAAGCACTGATAGAACATCCACCAAGTCGTAGGAGCAAAAACATCAGTGCAGAGAAATGTAGAGCATTTTTCGGACTAGTCTAGACAACCAACAAAACTACCAACACACTACAAATAGCAGAAACCTCCTCGGCAACATTTGTGACCTAAAAAGATAGGAGTGCAACATCCAAAAAACACAAATACTAAATCCCAAATCGCAAGACCATATCTTCAACAATAGAAGAATGTAGAGCATTCTCCCAAATAGCTTTCCAAGTGACTTCCTAAACTAGAAACTTATACCAACACACAAAGACCAAAACTTCCTTGCAAACAACACATACTTCCTTAGGAACAACAAAAGAGATAAAAACACATATGGGAGATCATCAACAAAAACTCTCCACCATTATCATTAATTCTAATCATCATCTTAATATGTCATCATGATATTATCTCTTTTATCAACAACCATACTTAATTCATCTTTATTTTTCATCAAATTAGGCATGAAATCCAACCATGAACCTATCATCATAGAGTATCAACAACATACAAATATGAGAAAAATAAATGATAATCAATCTCACAAACATGTGCAATAATCTCCCCAAGTGTTGACAAGCAATGCCAACAAACTTACCAAGTGTTGTCAACACTAATCTCCTTAAGTGTTGACATCAATGACAACCACATAGACAAATAATGCCAACAATCTCCACCTTTGGCATTGATGGAAACAAACACCTCCTCACTCTTCCCCTTTAACATCAAGGACAAAGGGTCACACACACCTACATATTAAGAACAACAACACATTCCCACCCTTTGACCAACAACACTTCTTCTTCAAACAACTATACATGCTCAACAATTGCACATTTTATTTAAGCTCCCCCTAAAGAACACATTATTTTTCCTCTTCAAGCTTCTCCCCTTTGATGTACATTCACTCCTTGAAGCAACTAATAGGCTCCCCCTATCAGCAACAACCATTTCCAACTCCGCTTAAGAGGAAGCCACCATCAATCTAGGCATAAGGATATATCTTGAATTACTCCCCCTAGACAAATGCACCAATTATGCATCTAGTTAGAAAAATGAGGGGAAATAACCCCTAACTCCTACCAGAGATACTCAAAAGTATCCTTTGAAATTTCCTTAGTGAAGATATCTATAATCTTATCCTTAGTAGGCACATACTCCATTCTGACTTCTTGCTCTGCAACCTTCTCCCTTAGAAAGTGATACCAAATAGAAACGTGTTTGGTTCTTGAATGCATCATTGGATTCTTGGAAATGTTAATTATATTGGAATTATCACATAATATAGGAATAGGTTCATCATAAACCACCTTTATATCCTTCAAATTTTGCTTCATCCAAAGCACCTAGGTGTAGAAGATTTTGTAGCAATATATTCAACTTCTGCTATGGACAGGGACATTGAGTTCTGCTTCTTATTGAAGCAAGAGACCAATCTATGTCCCAAGAAAAATGCACTTCCACTAGTGCTCCTTTGGTCATCTACACATCCTACCCAATCAATATCAATATAAGCACTCAAGGAAAAAAAATCATCCTTTTTTATACCACAAACTATAATCTAGAGTTCCCTTCAAGTATCTAAATATTCTTTTCACTACCTTATCATTTACTTAGGATTAGCTTGAAATATGGCTACCAAACATACTACATGCATATTATTAGGTCCAGAAGTATTCAAGTACAACAAACCTCCAATCATAGACCTATAAATAGTTTGATCAACCTTTGAAGACTCATCATTCTTGCTCAAATGACAACCAATAACCATGGGAGTACTTACAAGTTTGGAATCCTCCATGCAAAACTTCTTCAACATCTCCTTTACATACTTAGCTTGAGAGATAAAGATACCATCACCTATCTGAACAATCTAAATCCCAAGGAAAAAGACAACTCACCAATCATAGACATCTCAAGCTCTTTTTACATCTCTTCTGCAAACTTTTTACACGTACCATCATCTCCACCAAAGATGATGTTGTTGGATGTTGTGGTTGTGTTGCT
The DNA here is from genome assembly GCA_007258455.2 of Sequoia sempervirens. Classification (NCBI taxonomy): domain Eukaryota; kingdom Viridiplantae; phylum Streptophyta; class Pinopsida; order Cupressales; family Cupressaceae; genus Sequoia; species Sequoia sempervirens. Next base: position 1,124 of record VDFB02143405.1, on the reverse strand, counting down.
GATATGTGGTTGTCATTGATATCAACACTATTAGCATTAGTGCATTTAAAGTTTTATATGCTTCATGATATTGGAGAAAATTGTAATGGAATCTGATGGGGTTAGGGTTGGATGGAAACACTCACTATTCCATGCTATGGATCTTGTTTAGGAAGACCCTATGGTGTCACACTCCACCACCTTAACCTATAGGACCTACTGCTTATGTAGACTCCCCTAGTTCACCTTTCCAACCCAACCATCAATTCATAACCTGCCAACCAAGCCAACCTTGGGGAAATGCTTCAACACTTCCTTAGCCCTTAATCTACTCTAAAGGATAACCTATCCTCAACACAAAATTTGATCTTGCAGGGGTGTAGAAATGTCTTCAGTGGCTTCAAACCAACCTCCTAGGATTCTTGAAGGTTCATCAAAACTCCACTTTTCCATCACTTTCACCAAACCCTCAACTACGGTTAAAAAGGCTACTAGCCCTTGAGCCCCAATTAGGTCTCCATTTCTGAGAAAACCATTTTTCCCTCCAAACTTTTCCAAAGAACACTCACTCTTTCTTTGAGATTCTTGGATCAAATGAACTCCTCTCAAAGATTTTTGAGGACTTAAGCCTCAGCTGACTGTACAATGCTTGAGCCTAAAAATGGGTATTTCCTAGGGTTTTAAAGCCACTGTCTGGCTGCTTGCAATCTGTCAACTTGTTCTCAGATCAATTGAACTAATGGATCCTTCTCCTTCATACCACAACTAGGTAAGACACTTACCTACCACCTCCAAATGGAATTTTTCAAAGAACTTGAACCCCTACAAAATTCTATGCACTGTATTTCTTGCATTCCTAGTTGGGCACCATTCTGGCTCGCCTAGGGCAAGATCTTTCCAACAGCTCTTGTTTGTTCCCTAACCCTAAGACCTACCATATATACATACATGGAGTCTAGGCATTGTTCCCAAAGGGCCATACAATTTGTATAGTGGGAAAGTGGTCTAGCACTCCATTCTTTTCAACCTGTCTAGTTCAGACCGGCAATAGGGTGCAACCAAACTATTTACAAACAATGAATTAAAATGACTAAAGAAAGAAAAATAATGGCACAAAATGCTTGGGAGGTTGATATCCTACATCT
>VDFB02143404.1:0-24016 GCA_007258455.2 Sequoia sempervirens | reverse complement strand
AAAGTACCAAGGAAGGAAATGTCACATTGGATCTTTCATTTCATTTGACATTTAACTCTTTCCCCAGGAGTAACCATGGTATAAGGATAATTAAGGGATAAGTTGTCAAGCCTTTGACTATTAGGTCATATGTAATCTTTAATAAATGTGTTATTAAACATCACAATAAATATCAAACTGCCTATCATTTCTTATCATTTTACCTTTAATATAATAACTATATGGATGGTTAGTATGCATAGAATAGTTATAATTTAACAATGATATTTTTTCTTTTACATATTTATTCCAAAAAATTATAATTTAACAATGATGCTTATTCTTTTAATGTTTCATTGTTATTGAAAATCACAATAAATATTGATTCCTCTATTGGTGGATACTCATTACTTTCAACAACAACCCTCTTGGTGAACTCAATTGAGGCTTCTTTAACCTTTTCCATCTTTTTTGGAATCTTATCTTATTTGGTTTTGTTTCAATATTCTTTCTTCATCCATGTGCATCTGATGAGATATCATAATTTCTCCAAAAAATTATCTTAATATCTTGCTATCTCCTTTTGGCATTGGTGTTTATATTTGGAATTTTACTAATCCTTTTATTCATCCCTAATGGCTTTATCATACCTACTTTAGTGGTATCATCTTCTTAGGAACTCCCTTCATTCCTTATGTCAACCCATAGGTTCCTAACCCCTGTCATTTACTTAATATTTATTATTAATACTTCTTTGCTTTGTAGTATTCTTTACCATAAAATTATCTCCTTATTTTTTTATTTTCTCCTTTTACACACCAAAAAGAGGGGTGTATAAATAAAATAAATTTTTATGATATAATATAGGCCTAAGTTTTGGATTAAATTTATGTCAGAGAAATAAATTCTAGGGTGATGAAATATTTGTAACAAGGTACAATGAAGATGCATATGGATCAGACCATGAACTAAAGGCAAGAATATATCACTTATCAATATATTGTTGCACCAATACATTCTCATCAAGGTGGGGATAAATGGGAAATGATATAGATATAGAAACAATTAATATCTTAAAGTGAAAATTGACTCACTAATTAATTGACTAATGTGGATAGTAACTTTTGTATATTTCACAGACAAATCAACTTAAGATCTAAGTGAGAACCAAGTTTGGAATTTGATACTAACCATGTCCCTATAAATTATAATTTTTTTACAATTTAAATTTTCATTACCTATCATTTTACCTTTAAACAAACATATTAAACTAGTAAAACCCTTTATGAAGTAATTTTAATTCCACAAAATATTTTAGCAACTAATTATAATCGTCATCAACTTCATCCCTACTCTAGTGAGATTCCAAGATGAATATATGCTCACTTACAACTTTGGTGTCTCTACTAAACATAAAAATGTATTCCTATTTGTAACAATTTTATAGGAGTTGATGGAGTGTTTTATTTACCTTTTTGTTGCTCGAGGTTTGTACTTCCTCTTAACCTATCTTCCTCTTTTCTTTAGTTATTTTTATTGGTTATACTCTCTTGTTATTTTAGTAATCTTTTTACTTTACCTTTACCTCTAGTTAATTAAATCTCAAAATATTCACTACATAATATATTATCAAAATTATTCACATAATCCTCTGTTGATCTTGCATTCTCTAGCATAAGTAAGGATTCAATACTTATCTCTTATTTGGATACTCTTCTTGAATTTGTGGCATATGGGACCACTCCTAATTTGGGTAGTTTACCTTTTCAATGTGTCATTTCATCTTAGGAGATGGTTTTTTTGGAAAATTTTCATTATTTAGTAATATTTTTATAAATATTATAGGGATCTCTCATCCTTATTCAATTATATCAATGCCTGAATTATTTCATATTTCCCTTATATCCTCTTTCTTCTCACTTGTTTATCTTTCCTAAAATACTAAAACTTTCATCATATTTTCTTTTGTAAACATACACTTTTACGTACTACATTATCTAACTATTCTTCACTCAAATTTAGAGGCCTTTTTTAAGATTAAATTTTATAAGACCTCAAATTATTCATTAATTGTAACCTTATGTTTAATAATTCCAATTCAAAATATGGTTCATGAGTTAAAAATTTAAATGGTGCATTACCCCTACTTCTACACCTCATTTTGAGAACTATTGCTTGCAAAACCTGTATCCAATGACTCCTTATATTCATCATATTCTTTTATATAATTTTCTAATTTGGTTAATTTTTTTTTTCTCTTAATATGGATATTTATTTTTTTAGATGTTTCATTGTTATTGAATATCACAATAAATATCAATTCTTTTATTGGTGGATACTCATCGCCTTCAACAACCATCTTGGTGCACTCAATTGAGGCTTCTTTAGCCTTTTCCATCCTTTTTTGGAATCATCCTTATCTTATTTCATTTTATTTCAATATTATTTCTTCTTCCATGTGCATCTCATGAGCTATCTTAATTTCTTCAAAAAATTATCTTAATCTCTTGCTATCTCCTTTTTCCATGGATGCTTTTATTTAGAATTTTATTAATTCTTTTATTCATCCCTAATGGTTTTGTTAGACCTACTTTAGTGGTATCATCTTCCTAGGATCCCCCTTCATTCCTTGTAACCCCTCTCCTTTACTATAATAGTTATTATTAATACTTTTTTCTCTGGTAGTATTGTTTACCATAAACTTGTCTCCTTAATTTTGTAGTTTCTTCTTTTACACACCAAAAAGAGAGGTAAAAATAAAATAAATTTTGATGATAAAATATAAACCTAAGTTTTGGATTATTTATGTTAGAGAAATAAATCCTAGGGTGATGCAATAAGAAAAAATCCTAATAGCATTGTAGATAACAATTGTAACATAAAGATTCAAAAAAATTTGCACATTCATAAGAATGATCACATATTTTCTCATTTATTCATACCATATTTTCTTTATACAATGTAATGTTGTGAAGCAATGCATGCAAGGAATCTATTGTGTACATGTAGAATTCTCCAAATATTTTATTAAAGAAAAATGACATGATTGTTTACATCAAAGACTAAACACAATATTTATAGGGGTTCTACTAGTGCGGCCCAACTGCTCCACCAAAACAATGTGAGCAAGAAAAACAATAACTAGTTGACATTATGATTGATGTGGCCCTACTCGACATTCCACTCAACGGCTTGTTGGATGGTAGCAATTGTTAACCTCTAGATGTCTTATTGTCTCATTCTGCATTTGTGCCTTAGACACCTTATGCGCATCCATCATTTTCACTAGTTTATTTGGCTCCACTATCCTTAGCACATTGCTCAAAAAAACCCATGAAGGAATCCACATATGTAAACAAATTTATGAACTGTATTGTTTTCTTTCCTATATTCTATCTAATCATTTATGAGTACAATTAAAACGTGATTGGGGAAAATTGCAAGATTTATCTCATTACATAATCGTTCCCAAATGGGTTAGGAGTATAGAGCAAAATAAAGGGAACAAAATAAATTAAATGAGGAAATTGACTGATTTTACAAAAATCACTTTATTTTGAGAGTGAAATTACATTTTCAAATAATGGAAATGGAGTAATGTTTAAGAAGTTTGTAGAGGAAAAGCAAAACGAGTTTTAATTTCTTCCTTGGGCTACAAATTAGTCAATCTGATAAAGGTATATTCATCTCACAATTAAAGTATGTCAAGGAAATGTAAAAGAAGTTTGGAATGGAGGACTCTAAACCAATATTTTCTCCCATGGTTACTTGTTGTAAGTTGAGCAAAAATTATGAATCTCCTAAGATTAGAGCAAGTAAAAATTCATGATTGGTGGATTTCTATATCTAACTACTAGACTGGATATCATGCATGCAGTGTGTCTTGTGGTAAGATTTTAAGAAGATCCCAAAGAATCACATGGGGCAATAGTGAAAATGATATTCAAATACTTGAAGGGCACTTTAGATTATGTTCTATAGTATCCAAGGGACACTAATTTCTCTTTGGGTGCTTATACAAATGCAAATTGGGTAGGTTGTATAGATGACATAAGAAGTACAAGTGGAGGTGCTTTCTTTCTTGGAAGCAAATTGGTTTCTTGGTTAAGAAGCAAGATTCAGTGTCATGATCTATTGTTTAGGAATAATACATTACAACAGCCTCTTGCTACACACAGGTGTTGATGATGAAGATGAATAATATCAGATTATCATATGATGAACCTATTTCTATCTTGTGTGATAATACAATTTCTATCAACATTTCAAAGAATATGGTAATGCATTCAAGGACAAATCATATCTCTATCTGATACCACTTTTTGAGAGATAAAGTTGTAGAGAATAAAGTGAAGTTGGATTATGTGCCTATAAAGGACCAAATAGCATATGTTTTTACAAAGGTTCTTCCAAAAGATACATTTGAGTATCTCCTCCAAAAGCTAGGGGTTATTGCCCCTCCTTTCAACTAGATGCATGAGTTGGTGCACCTATTTAGGTGAGAAATACAAGATTTATTCCTTGTCCTAGATTGATGAAGGCTACCTCTCAAGGTAGTAGGTAGAGGTTTCTTTGGTTGGTGTAGTCAGGGGGAGCATATTTTTTGCCCCTAAGGGGGAGAGAGAAGAGGAGAGAGAGTAATAGAGAGAGAGTGGTGTAGAGAAAGTAAATGGGAGAGAAATTAGTTTACAAATGTTTCCTGAAGCAAAGTATGTAGGTGTTTCTCTTTGCCATTGATGTCAAAAGGGGAGAGAAATTTATAAAAAACTAAGGAGAAAGTGATGTTTGAAAAACATAGGGGGAGAATGAAGCCTGAAGAAAAAAAAAGGGGAGAAAAGAAAGAAGTCTAAAATGTAAAAAATGTCCAAGTTGTAGTACCCCTCCATTTTGCTTATATTTCCTGTTAGCATATTTTCAGGTTGATAGACCATGGAACTTTCTTTTGGTGTATTGATCGTTGACATTAGAGCGATGGTGGATTTATTTTGTGTTGTGATGATACATTGTATGGTGGTAATTAATTTTTGACATGCTTTATGTTAGCATAGATGTTTACTTCAGACGTTATTGCTTTGTATATGTTTATGGTAGTTTAATTGTTATTTATTTTGTCAGTTTGATGTGATGTGTATTGGTGTGGAGAACGAAGTTACATCACTCGCTCGTGAGTGCCCTGTGCTTTCTGTGATTTTCTCCGCATGATGTGTTTGAATCATGTATTATATATATGTATGTTATTTGTCTGGTTGCAGAATTGCAGGTATATGACATTGACTCCACCTAGTTTCATAGGTTTGAAGCGTGTCAAGACTCAACAGAATGTTGATTGGGAGGTAGTAACAAGGTTTTTCCTAGTCTAGTCCCAAACCCAGTCACAGTTTGTCGTCAGTTTAGGTCTAGTATTTTTAGTTGTCTTGTCTGGTTTGTTTTGATTATTTATTATGAAAGGTTAATTTTTGTGAATAAAATGTTAGATTAATGTTCTATTTAATTTAATTTTTATTTAAATTAATTTTGGATAGTTTAGATAAAAAAATTATATTTAATTAATTAATTAAATTAGTTTATTTGGTTAAATAATTTAATCATTGAGATTAAAATTATTTTATTAAGTAAATTAATTAATTGATTAAAGTTTCTTTTATTTAAGTGAATAGATTAAATATTCTTTAAATGTTTAGTGGGAATGAAATTTTAAATATAAAAAAAAAGAAAAGGAAATTAGATTTTTGAATTTTTTATTTTCTTAAAAATAAATTGAATTCTTGATATATGAGGAAAGAAAGAATTACCTGTGAGTTTCTTAGAAGATATTTTGTTCTTGCCATGTGTGTTAGTTAAATTTATTGCAATTTTCTTGTTGAGGATTCTCTCGGAGAAGATATTATGTGATTTGGGGAAAACAAGAAAACCACTTCATGGGAAATGAGAAAGAACAAAGTTCTGCTGAAAATTGAATTGTGTTAATTTGTGAATTCTTTTGGGTTTTATTTTAAAAAAATTCTAGAAGAAGTTTTGGGATTGCTTCTGGTTTAGTATTTGCATTCTTCTGGAAAGAGGAGATTTTATAAAGGCTTTGGAAGTGCATGTAGAAGGCAAAGCTTCTCTTCAACAGTCAATTTTTCAAGCTACAGGAATACAGGTTTTTCCCCATTTATTTAATTTATTTTCTTTTGAAAAGATGGCCTGTGTAAGAATTAGTTTTGTGTAAGTTTTGTTAAATTGTGAATTTAAAAGATTGCTTGAGGAAATAATTGTGTTTGTGACTTCTATACTTTTCGGTGATTTTTGTGAAAAATAATTCTGTAGAAATTTGAAAACCTCTCTGTGTATTTTACGAGACAAGATTATTTAGTGAAATTAGAAGGCAACACAAAAGCTTTGTTAAACAATAGTAATTTCTCAAAGAAATAGAAGAAATCTTTGTAAAATTTTAAATTAAATTCTTTGTTAAACCTGTTGTTAGATTTGGGAAAAAGAAACCTTTGAGTAGAATTTTGATAAATACTACCTATAGAAAAGATCTTGGAATTTGGGGGTTTTGATATGAAAACCTCTGTTATTGAAATTATTAATTTGGGAATAAATTGTTCAAATTTGTAGTTTTCCTAGTTTCCTATAGAAAACCCTATTGAAAATAATTGCACAGTTACAGTATTTTTATTGTTATTTAAAATTATATATATATATATATATATATTTATATATGTATATATATTAGTGTTATATATACATATACACATACAAATACATATATATAATGCTTTTATTGAAAATCACAGTGTTGAATGATTTTAGAAATCGTCGACACGATTTTAAAATTGTCGGAGTTTTCTTGTTTAAAAAAAAAATTAAAGATTTTTTTTGTGCTTTGTATGGCCGTGGGGGTTACCCCACAGCTGGCCCTAAGGGGCGACGGCTGTGGAGGAAGCCACCACTACCCTCACACGTAGCACGCGGTTGCCAACACAGCTGCTGCCCTTAGGGTGGGCTGTGTGTAGCAGCCGACGATGGCTATGTATGGACACCGGCTCCCTGCCTGCAAATGAATTTATAATGAAAATTTTAATTTCGTATTTTATTTTATTTTTAATTTTGTTTGTAATATATAATATTTAATATATAAAAATATTATATATATATAATTTATATTATTTATAATATATTTTATATATATAATATATATATGTAAATTTAAATTCATAAAATTTATAAATTTTGTTTAAAGAAATGAGTGAATATGATTTTTATTTTTATTTTGGACAATTTAGAATATTTATTTATATATATTTATATATATTTAAATAAATGTTTAATTAAAATTGATTTGATATGCATTAAGGAAAGAGATTAAAAAAAAAATGCATGTAAGCGAAATTGGAGTTAAATGATAGTTCTAATTTTCATATTGATTGAAAAATGAAATTATGTTTTAGTTGACTAATCTCGTGCTTGTATTCTTGACTTGATTGGATTTAGTAAATCCTAACATTAGATTTTTATTTTTGCCTGAATTGCTTTAAGTTGTTTTAAATTCTTGTTGGGAAAATTGGGGTTATATGTGATTTTAAGTCTTCCAGATGTAAATTCTTAATGGGAGTTAATTTTTGTAATGGTTTCATATTATGGACAAACTAGGGTAGTGCACATGATTCTGTATGATTTATAGACACCTGATTCTATGAACATATTGTGAGGTCCGTCATGATATGCATGTTAATAGATGTTGATTTATGTGCACCTTGTCGACCTTAGTTAGTGAACTTAGATTCCTTATGTTATTTTTAGGGGAGTGGCTCTTTATGAGGGCCGACACACAAACTGGTGCCTGGGTAACTCATGTAGAGTTAGTAAATTAGTGAAAACTAAAACAACACATTAGTTAGTTTAAAATCCTTTAACTAGATTAATAAGCCTCACTTACAGACTCAAGGGCTAGTTCAGTCTTGAGAATAAGTTGAGAAGGCCTGGAATGGAAAATCGATATCTTGTTATTTTAAAAGATATTCGGTTATGGAACAATTTGCATGTGGGGTCGGGTTTCGTAAGAGGTTACCAGGGTAACCCAAGTCGGGGGCCAGAACCTAGGAAGAAACACCAAGGTAACCTACACGACATTGTGATGACATTCCACCTAAAATAACAGTGACCTTGTGATTTTAGCATATTTGATCATTTTGTTCTGGAAGCAATGTAACCAATAAGTTAAGTTTGTACTAGTATAGTTTTTTCTATGGTTTTTCTTGTGTCTAGGGTTTGTAGGTTATTTCTAGGGAACCTTTTTACTATCTCCTAGAAAGGGGGGGTGGACCTACGGGTATCACATGGTTGGGTGAAATGTGCACCTTACTCCATTGGGTCCCCAGTTCTTGTTCGTGACAACAAGTACTTCTTGGATGGAGAGCTCATATGTGCATATAAGTACTTTCTTAATTGTATCGATGGAAAATTTATTTGTGTAACACTCCTCAATTGTTAACGAGGTGAATTTTTGTAATATGTAATTGTACATTCATATTTTACCTACCTCATTTGGAAAATGAGTATTGTAATGTTATTTCTAATGCAATGTTAGAATCTTATTTGTACTTAATATCTTTAATGATGTAATTTAAATGTTATTCAATGTATGCTTTTAAGTTTATGTGGGTTAAATATATGCAATGTTATTTACTTTTTTCATCTATGGGATTTACTAGTAGTGTGTCGTTTCATACCTTAAGGAATGTTTGCAACTAGTTAAGTTAATATTTACACTCAAATAAATAAATTGTTACACTATCATAGACAATGCAACATTCTTTAGGTTTCAAGACAGGGCATTACACAAGTAAGGGGAGTACTTCTCAATGCAAGGTTTCTTTTTTGTTCATGGTTTTTAGAACTAGTGTTGCCATCAATGACAAAGGGTGATGTTTTTTGAGATTTTTGTAGTGTTTTCATCAATTTCAATGGGGAGATTGTTTCACTATGTTGTCCTTAGTGTTGTAATTGATGTCAACCTATATCAACCTCTAGTGTGTTGTTGAGCATGTGTTGGTGTTACATATGGGGATATTGTTGCAATCTCTAGTGTGGTGTTGATGAGAATTTATTTTGCTGATGTCATGGATTGTGGAAGCATGTTGAAGTGTGTCAGTGTAGATTTGGGTTTTGGTTTTTATGTCGACCTATTTTTTGGTTGAATGTTTAAGGTGCATACATATCATTGAGGTTGACCTAGAGAATGTATTTGAGGTTGTGGAGGATATATAAGAAATTTCAATTGTTGGAGATGTTGTAGATATAAAGTGAGATACAAATGTGATTAAGTGTCGTGATCTGAGTGTGAGATTAAATACCTAGTGCTACTAGATGCAATGAGAAGAAGGTTTCTATATTTTAGTGTTTATTAAGTTGCTAGAGGTAGTGAGTTGAAGGTTGCATATGGTGTAGAGTTGTTGTGGTGGATCTTCTTGTTGCTTTGAGTTAGTAAGCCTCCTTGTAATAGTCTTCTTCTATTATCTTCTATTCTTGACAATGATTCCTTTGGGCAGAGATACCTTCTAATAGTGAGCCTATTATATTCAGTATTATTATTCATATATATGTGAGTTAATCCTCACCATGGTTTTTCTCTGATTAGGGTTTTCCACATAAAACTGGTGTTCTATTATGTATGGTTGTTGATGTTTTGATGTTTCACTTATTTAAATTCATGATAATGCTTAATAAGGGTTTGAAGGTTACTGATGGTTTGAATGTTCTTATGTATAACTAATTCACCCCCCTCTCAGTTGTTCTATGTGTCTAAAAATAATGTATATTAATTTAATTTGATTGAAATTTTGGTTTCCAAAAGTAATATGGAAATATGCTTTATATATACTTAAATTGTAACTTGTGGAATAGAAAATTAGATTGTGTTTAAATGTGTTAATTGGGCTTGGGTAGAATGAAGGATTTAATGCAAATATTTGGAGAAAATAAACACTCAAGAAATTATGCTTTATACTTGGGGAAAATAAACATTCTCAATCTCCTTTTTATCACTATTCTTTTTCAGATCATAATAGACCCTTTTACCATGATTGAAATTGTTTCATTCTTCCCCATTTTGAATTCAGACATGACTGTTGAGGGTGGTGTTAGCACAACCAACTTGCTAACCAATAACAACTTATTGCTCCTCTTGAAAAGTAGAAAACTACTCCAATGTTCCTTGTAAGTTAGGTCTTGAACATGAGGGATAGCAAAGTGATCATTTTTAATGTGTTTCAACAAGGGCCCTAGATTGTTAGGTTTCTTGGAAATGATATCAATAACATGCAATTAAAATAATATATCCAATATTCATAAGCCAAATTATAATTTTAGATTTATCCACAACATATTTATATCAATTATAATACTCTTTCTCAATTATTTTAGATGGATTTAAAATAAAGGTCAAAAGAATTAGGGTAACAAGGAAGAATTTAAACAAATGCTAATTTAAACGTATAATGACAAGATTTATCCTATTAATCAACTTTGAATGGTTATAAAAAAACCTCACAAGCCACTATTAAATCAATTAGAAATTCACATAGTTGTTAATAATGATGCAATATTCCAAGGAAATATATTTAAGAAAAATATTTTAAGAATTTATCAAATTAGAATATCATTAAACATTTGCAAATTGGAGAAAAAAATTTAGTTCCAAAATACCATATGAGATTTCATTAATTTGTTCAACTTAGAAAGATAAAACAATCATACCATTACCAATGTACGAGATTTATATGCATGCAAAATAGGCATATCCTTTAATTTATGATCTTCGCAAAGTCAGCAGGAAAGCCACGCTAAGAATGTATAAGTTTATCTTACCAAAATACATCAAAATTGGATCCTTTGTAATGTCCCAAATAAAAAATATATAGGATGTTGGGCTCCATAAATTGTGGATCTAAAAGTGAGATAATTGAGACTAAATTTAGTACCTTAGATCTATTCAAGTTTAACTAAAATTCAGCTAAAAGCTAACTAAATCAATTTAATTTCATTCCTAACACCAACAAAGACTAAACTAAAGAAACTAAAAGCATAAATGGAAGTAAACTAAAATCAAATGGCAGATCTAGAATTACAACCTAGGCATTGATTTATTTTAAATTTATTCAAAATTAAAACAAAACTAGGAACACTGACTTCAATTAATTTGGGAAGTTGTTAGTGAAGATAATGATCACTTTTTTCATCTTCTCCATAGGTGGGCCTCAATGATTCTAAACCTTTATTCTCTGATTGAAAGATGAGTTCTCCATTTTTTCTTGCAATTTGAAAAATGAATCTAACTCTTCTTGGAATGAGTAAAGCCTTGCCTTCATCATCTTATTAATTGCCACCTGCATAACCTGACCTTGCATCAAATTCTTCAAATCCTTGAATAATTTACTAGGAACTTTCACTAAAGTATGTGTTTCTCAGAATGTGCAAACCAAGTTCTCAACAAATTGTTGAATCTTGGTTATAGCCTATTAAGCTAGACCTCTATTTTTATTCAATTTATCCTTACACTTATTCAATGTCTTAACTCTCAACTGTGAAACCTTCAATCATTCAGGAGGTTTATTTGGATCTTCTTCTTCAATTATTTTTTCTTTGATCAAACCTTCTGTAGATGTTTCCTTTATTTTGTACAAAATTGGGATCTAATATTTCCAAACCAATAATTCCTCATCTATCCCCACCTCATTTTTTTGGGCTGGACTATCCTCATCACTAATGCAATGATAGAAATTTATTCTTTTCCTTAGCACCTTGTTGGATAAGGCCAAAAAATCTTCTTTCCACTTCTCTATCATAGGAATCCATCCCTCAAGGTTAGAATATCTAGTCTCTCCCTTTAGTGCTACTTGTAGGGTGGATTTAGGAGCAACACCATCCATTAGTCCTATCAAAATGGTTATACAAGTTTTCAATTGGGCCACTTGAGCTTTAAGCTCTTCCTTCATGTTTTCATCTTTCTACATCCTTTTTACAACAATAGAGACAGACATCTAGAGATATTTTTTATCTCCTTCCCTTATTTGCACACCCATATCAACCTTCTTGGTCTAGTAATCTTCGGGCCTCATTTTTTATCCAAATTTATCCACCAAAGGGACAACTATTTGAGTTGTTCTATTTACCTACTCGTCTATGGTGATTGTGGATATTCTTTTGGCCATTTTCTTCCTCATTGGAGGAGAATAGAAGGGTTTGGATAATATTCTTAGGCTCTTTTCTTCACCTCCTTCTACATATATTTGTTGCCTTATTTGAATAGTATGATTTAACGAAATGGGTACATTAGAAGACACATTTATCTAGAGGGAATGATTTCTATGTTATGGGAACCTTCCGAGTCAACTTACTCAGTCTCTAGGTTTGTTTTCTTTCTTCTCTTATCTCTTCCCCCTCTCCCTAGACCTGTTCATTGGATACTTTTTTACTTGGTCCACTTCCTATTCTTGAAGTTCTACTATTGTACCTACAACAATAACTTCTCTTTGTAACTCTTTTTCAATAGGGATTTCCTTTTGAATTTCTCCCTCTTCCAACACCTCTTCTTTTGTCACTATTTTAATTGATGCTTCCTCTTCTTGAATAGGTGGTTCATCTTCTTAATAAGGAGGAGGAAGGTCATGTGGAGAAGAAGGTGGAAGTGGAGGATGAGTGGGTGAAGTGGACTCATGAGGTGGAGATGGTGGAGGTGAAGGTGGAAGTAATGGAGGAGGGTCATTTGGAGAATTTAGAGCATGAGGTGGAGGCAAAGGAGATTGATGAGGTGGAGTAGAGGAAGGAGTTGGAGGTACCTCTTTTTGAATTGTTTCCTCACACCCCTAGAGAGCCTTAATATTTTATTTCTTATGAGAGGAGCATGCTCCTCAATATCCTCCTCCTCACTTGATCTTATCTCAATTCTTTCCTTCTATTTCCTTTTCTTTGTTGCTACCTTGGAGGATGAATCCTTTTGATATTTAGATGCTACAACAAATGATCCTTCTCATGGTTGAACCTTTTTGGTGCTAGGTTGTGATTTTAGCAGCTCCATCATGGGGAAAGGAGACTTAAGCCATCTCAAGGAGCAAGTCTTCACTCTTGCAGCCCTGGTGTTGATGCTATCATCTTTTTGAATTGAAAAATCTTCATTGAAGATTTTTTGATTGTAGATATGTTTTCCACTATAGATGGGATCTAAGACTTTCCCATTTTCCTTGAGGTCCTTATATATACTTGGGCTTCCGTACAACCTTTTATCAAGTTTACTATCAATCAACAATAATCCTTCATTCTTGTTTCAAATTCTTCTTCACAATTTTCCCAATGGTCTTCAATATTAGGATCATGTATGAAGAAGGATCCTATACCCTTTCTTATTTTGCTAATTCGATCACACCAATCCCTTGGGTCATTATATATTTCTAAGGAGTACTTGGCCAACTCTATTTCTACATTCTTTTCATTTGCATGTTGGTACACAAATATACTCTAGTATTTACAGGGAAAGCATAACCCGACTTTTGCTTTCCAACTATTAACTTGTGTATTTTTGTTGTAATATAGGGTAAAATTTAGATAAAGGAATTAAAGCATCCAAACTAAACCTATAAATCCCTAAATCAACACTAGAGCACAATCCAACATGGAAATATAAATATAAAGTAAATATCACCTATGCCATGGTTGCTTGACCTCCATTTCCCTTCTCCATTTTGCTTGAATTTGCTTGATTCCCTCATATATGAATATGCAATAGTAGCCTAATGTCTATGCCAAAAAAATATTAAAGATAGTTGTCTCATTAAGCAACATGTATTTGTGCATAAACTAGATATCTTGAAATGACAATGGCAAGCGTCTTTTATAAAAATCCAAATGTGAATGAAAGGTTGAGATTAAATGATGTTAATCAATGGCCAAGAATGAAAGTTTATAGGGTTAGGGAAAAGATAAGAAGTGAATGGCTGAGATTGAATAAAATAATTAAATCAAGGGTTGACATTAAACAAGACAAGAAGAGATGAGGATGTGACTGATAGAGAGAAAAAGCATAGAAAAGAGGAAACTAAATAATTCTAAAAATCATTTAGTTTGAGAGGGAAAGTGAATAATTAAATAATGGAAACATTATTTAATTATAGAAGAAAAATGCAAGTTAATTTTCTAAATTAAATAACAATTTTCAAAAAGTGGGAGAAAAAGATAAATTAACAAGTGATTAATTAAATAAATTTAATTTAATTTAATGACAAAAAGGGCTAATGAATAACTAAATAATTAAAATAGCTATTTAATTATAGTAGAAAGTGATAAATAAATAAATAAATATAATTTATTTAATTATAGAAGACAAGGACATTAGTGGCGTAATTAACTAAATAAAACTTTTTTAATTAGTCAAAGGAGGAAATAAAAAGATAGAAATGAATTAATTAAATAATTAAAATTATTTAATTATCAAGGATGAGAAGGGGATTGTAGAACTTGCAAGCCTAGGACAATTTTTAGTGTCTACAATGACTTGTAGTAGAGAACTAGCAATAGCTCACAAAAATCATATCTACATCTCAAGAGTTTTGGATCATATTATAGAAATTAATCATTGTAAGAAGATCATGGTTTAAAATATCCAATGTACAATTCATTAGAAAATATTTTTGAAATCCTTTCATACCTTTTATTGTTCATTAGAGAATTATATGATCAATGTGAATTTATTTGTTAATTATGTTGTGTTGATTATAGGGTTGGAAAATCCCTTCCATATACTTTACATCCATAAATCTTTCTTATAAACTCCCAAGTGATCTTCAATCTTACTATACCATTTTATCTTCCCTTCCTTGCTTACATCAAGAGAACTTCCATAGGTTTGGAGAGGAGAAGACAACATCAAAATTGGATCCTTTTAGGACACAAGACACTACAAATTCAAAGAAGCTCAATTGAAGCTTGAGATAACTTCCCTAATATTATTTATTTCTATAAAAATTCTTTCAAGGGGTAGTTTAAAGCAATAATTAGATCACTTATTTTCCTAAGGACTTAAACATTTCATTATTTACTCTTATTTGGAGTTATATTATACTATTTATTTATAGATTAGAATCTATTGAAATATCTTCTTTAGATGAATTAGATTTACAATCGTCTTATATTTTCTTTTATTTATCTACTACAAAGAATTCTATCAATTTATAAGATTTGAAGATTTGAGTCATCCTCATTTAAATACAAGATTCTCTCATCAGCAAAAAAAAACACCAAAAACATAATTCTTTAGTCTACGTAAATTTGATTCATTTAGTTGCATTCATTCAAGGATATAAAAATAATTTTCTTTCATCCATGTGAGACAATTAGTTAACTCAACATGTATATTTTCATAAAAAAGTAAAATGATGGTTACTTCCTTCCACACATTCCAACATTGCACTCATATAAAATTGAAAACCCAAAGAACATTTCTAGGTTTATTCTTTCACCAATTTCAGAAAACTCTTATAATGAATAGGTCAATATTAAACCAATATCAACAAGTAAAATGATCAAACAAACATAAAAAACTAATATATAAATGCAACAAGGAAATCAAGCATTTATTTCCTCTCTCTTCCAATATCAAGTACATGTGTCCTAGGATTAGAGAAGGGTAAGGGCCATCTAAAATGAGATTGTACAATTGAACAATTTTTTCGTATTAGATATAGTTTATCAAAACTTATATATTTTCAGCTGATTACTAGTGTTTTAGCTTATAGATATATGATGTCCTCAAACTTTTTCTACCTATACAAAATACATGAGGTTCCTACAACCATATACCTACCTATACAATGATTACAAACTGTAGGAAATATATACTAGTTTTATACAAAATGCAAGAAAATATTTCTAATACTCGTAGCAAATTTCATTAGTGGACTACAAATAATAGATCAGAGCATTCTTTGAAACTTTGGTTACCATTTTCACTTTCTCCCCAACCTGCTTCTCTAGCAGACTGTAATACCCCTCATACTGTTTAGACTTATTAATTTCTATGTGTTAACTTGATACGTTGATTCTATGATGATACTCTTATTGTTTGCTTTGGTTGGTTTGAAGTTTGATGATGTTATTCCTTTAGTGGACATGATCATTTGATATGAAATTATTAGTATGATTTATGATACTCTGTGTGTTGATTGGATTATTGTTTATTCAAATAGTTGTCATTAATGTTTTATAGGTCGATGTGATGATTCTATGGTGATCATGTTATTTGAATTCAGTATTATTTTATAATGCAATTGTTTAATAATTAGTTATGATGCGGTAATTAAATATCATGTTATCTTATGATCAATTTGGTTAGAAATGTTAGCTCATCATTGATATTATAATTGTTAGAATAGAGTAGGTGAGAGGACAGTGTAGCATCACTCGTTCACGAGTGCCCTACTACACTGCAATTCCTTCTCACGATAGGATGTTTGATTATATATATACATGTGCTACTTGACATTTATTTGGATGCAGGATTGCAGGAATAAGTCTCGATTCCACCTGCTTCAGCAGGATAGGGCGAGCAATAAATTAACCCAATGGGTAAAAATGTTGAAAAAGGGAGTAGGTTTGGAAGTGTCCTCGTCCCAAGTCCTTCGTCCTGTTGTACGTTGTTGTGTCATGACTGAAGTTTTTGTCTCGTTGATTGTGTAGTTTGATTGTTGAAGTATTCATTTTATTTATGGTTCATGTTTATTTAATTAATCTTATTTGATAAGATAATTGATTAAAGTTGTCTAGTTGTTTTGATTTAATTGCGAGTTAGAAAAATATTAAATTTAAATATATTGTAAATTAAAAAGGGTATTTAATTAATTAAAGTGCAAGAAATTAAATTAAATTATATTAATATTGTTGAGAATAATTAGATATTATCTTTTTATTAATATTAGATTAGAAAATCATGTGAGGATAATTATATATTATATTTTTTATTAATATTAAATTAGCAAATCTTGCATAGATAATATCTTGATTTAATAAATTATTTTAATTAAAATTGTAGATAAGTTGTGCTTTTAAAAGCTGGAAAAGGGACCAATAAGAAATAAGGATTTTTGTGAAAAGAAAGCGAAGAGCTTTATTGAATATTTTTTTTGATTTATTATTTTTATGAGGAGATTATTCAAAAAGAGAAGTTTGGCTCTGTTGTTTTGGATCTAGAAAAGAAAAATAAAAGAAAAATAGTTTTGGTTTTGGTGTTTTCTGGTAAAAATTATTGTGGTTTTGGAAAGAAAGAGAGATTCAGAAGAACGTAGAAGGCCGAAGATCGAGAAAAGAGTTGAAGGCATAAAGTCGAGAAGGGGATTTCAGAAAGGATTCTTCATCAAACGAAGGATTTCAGGTTCCTTTCAAGTTCATTATTTATTTTTTTGATTTATTCTTCTGTAATAAATTTTCACTGCCATGTTGAAAGATTAATTTCTCTTTGTGTTTTAAAAAAGAGTTTCCTGTGATTGGAATTTGTCTGTTATAAATGTTTAAATTTCTCTGTAGTGAAAACTTTGTTTTAAATTCTTCAATATAATTTAATTATGAAATTATTTAAAAGAAAATCATATTGTTATTGTGATGAATATTTTTGCATGCCTAGATTTATATTGGATCTTTTGAAAATCTATTTATTTATATTACAATTCTATTGTGCTAATCAAATATATCTTTATTAATATTATGTTCCTATGTAATTTTTATTTGGTAATAAAAAAGAATAGATTTTATATTTTATACTATGAGTATTAAATTTTATAAAATATATATATATATATATATATATATATATATATATATATATTCATTGTATAAACATTTTTGGATTTTTGTGCCTTGTATGAAGAAATATCTTAAATAAATAAAAGATTAATATGTATATTTAATTATGCCCTGAGTCTGGTGTTGGTTTCAAAATAAAATTTATAGTAAATAATAAATAAATAAAATAAAATTTAGGCTTTCATGCCTTTATTGATTTCCGTGCAGGATTTAATTACTTTATTGATTTCCGTGACCCAGGATTTAATTACAACCAGGAAGGGCTATTTAAATGAATTTTATTTATTTATTTATTATTTTATACGTGAATTTTTAATAATTTCAATTCGTTTTTATTTATTTATTATTTTTAATACGAATTTTAATAATTTCAATTCTTTTTTTAATTTAAGTGTGATTTGATTTATTTTTATATTTATATATATATTATATATTATATAATATATAATATATATATTTGTTATATATATATATATATATTTATTGAGTTTTTTTTTTCAATTCAATTTTTATTTTTATATTATTCGAATATGATTTAGTTCAATTTTGTTTTTAAAAAAAAAATAGTTTTATAATTTAATTTTTATTTAATTCCAATATGATTGATGATATAATTTTATATAATTAATTAATATATTTAATAATTTTCTAAATGATATTTAAAGAATTTTGTTATATATTTTTGGTAAAATGATTTCCTTTTATAAAAATATTTTATTCTTAATATATTTTTAATAATTTAAAATATATGCTTGTGTGTGTGGAATTAAGCTTATTTTCATAATGGATTTTAAAAGTATAAATTTTTATATTGGATTTTAATTGATTAATTATTTTATGTTTGAAATATGGATTAAGCGATTTAGTTTAATTGTTTACGTATTAAATGTTTGATTTTGAATATATTTGTGAGATTTAGAGATATGAAAATGATTTATTTTAACTAGATGAATTTGTTTATTATAATACTTCGATTATGAATACAACTATTAAACGTAGAATAAGGGTGGACTATTTTATTCAGATGACTTTATTTATTGGAACACTTTGGTTAGGGAAGTTAATTGTGAAATTTTAGAGTAAATGATTGGGTTGTAAATACTTCAATGTTGGGAAATGAATTTGGTGTATTTGATTGAGTAAATGTAAGATTGAAAACTGTGTTTGACTGGGTTTAGGAAACCCTAACGTTAGATATTGAGTTGCCTGGAATGCTTTTGTATCATGTTTCTTTTATTCTCAATGTCGAGCAAATGGGGTTAAGGGTCTATGTAAGTCTTCCAGAGAAGTGCTCTAGAGTGGGATGTTTTGTGTAGAGGTTCAATTTGTGAATCACCTTGGGAATGGTGTAGATTTGTACTATTATGTTGTACCCAATTTCCACGAATGGGGATTTGTGCCTCCTGAGAAATAGGAGAGGGTAATGAGATTTGTACCTCCTTTGGAAGGAGTGTGTTTTTTGTATTTGGTTTCCTCCAATATTTGGAGTGAGTTTCCTTGTTTTGTTTCCTCCTTAGATTGGAGAGGTTATGTTGTCAAGTTATCTATTGTGGTATTGTACCTTGTGTGTTGTCGATAGGAGAGTGGCTCTTTGTGGGGGTCCGGCACACAAAGGGGCGCCAGGGTAACTCACCTAGAGTTTAACTAAGTGATAATCTAAAAAAAATTAATGGGGATCTTTCACGCTAATAAAGATAAAGAATGTCTCTCTCATGAAGCAAGTGAATGATAAGGCTAGAGATGAGATGGGACGCATAGTTTTGCGTGAGGGTCCGGCGACCGGTAGAGGCAAGCCAGGGTAACCCAGGATGGGGGTCCGGTAGCCTAGGAAGGTTGAGCCAGGGTAACTCATGGAAATTTATGCATGACACTCTTCCTATGTTGACAGTTAATCAGTTATTGTGCGATGTTCATGATCTTTGTTCTCTGGAAGGATTGTAACCTCGTGTTAAGTGATATTGTGTTTGTAGTTGTTAAGTGACTTTGTGATTGTAGTGATTAAGTGATTTATTGATTTCTCTTTGGTTATTTTTGGAAGTAGTCTTTGATATTATGTCTTGAGTTTCATTGATGTTGTGATTATGACTTGTTGTTATGTTCTGAAGTGGTTGTGCTGTGCCTTTGGATTTGTCATTGTTGAGTTTCTAAGTGGTATGTGATGTTAAGTTGTCTATTTGGAGTTAGTATTATGTTATTGTTAGGCGTTCTTGGTCGGGGACCCTTCCTTGTCTACTCCCAGCACGGGGGTGGTTGGGTGGAACGTGCTTCGCACCCCGTTGGGTTTCCCTTTCTGTTGCAGATGTATCTTTTATTGCAGGTTTTTGGAGGATGTTGATGATCCAGTAATTCCTTGTACCAGATGTATGTTATACTTCAGATGTAATGTATTCATTGATGTATTGTCTCCCACGTGTGTTGGGATGACCTTGTTGTAATTGTATATGTGGTTATTGAGACATATGTTCAAACAGTTGTATTTTACTATCATTTGGATGTAATATTTATTCAGGAAATGTATTTATTTAGGAATGATCTTTGTAATAGTTGTGTTAAGTTGTGTTATATCTGTGGTAATATAAATGCTTCATATCTTTATAGTATCTTTCGTTGTCATATGTACATATTGTATAAATATGGTTAGTGTTTAATAGATATTTTAAATGGTGAAATGGGAATGAATAGATTTATGTAATTGTTTAATTATTGTTATCTTATTATCGATGTTATCGGTTAGTGTAGTAATGTCACCCCGTGTACCCCAATGGAATTAGTCATGCAGCTTAGTATATTGTTATATTAGAATACTTAAGTATGTTTATTATATTCTTTAAAAAATAAAAATTGTTCCGTTATTATTAGTTCCTTTGGGGTTCGCACGGCGGGGCGTTACAGCTTGGTATCAGAGCCCAAGTTTAAACACTGGGTGCTCTGGGATAATGTGGACCCATTAAGTTGTTAGTTGTGTAGGTAATACTCCAGGCATTATGAGCCATGGCGTTGACCTATGTAAGGCCCCACCATGCATGTGATTAGTAAAGTTGTAATCTATATTATGTGTTCCTAAATAGATGGCAAGATGTATTGTGGATGAAAAATAGTGTGATTATTTGATAACATTCTTTCTTTCATTCTAACATTTTACTTATGCTACCATGAAGGAGTTAGGAATCGTAAATTGTGAATATGAGCTTAAATTGTAAATGAAATGGTCGCAAACTTAAACCTTATTCCAGTTATTAGATTAACATGATATAGATTGTTTCTTATGGTTTCATTGGTAATGTGTAGGAAAGTAAGAGTCAGTACAAGAAGGGAAGACCATTGAGTAGTTCAAGGCTTAGAAGGAAATAAAGTTAACAAGTTGATATAAAAGGGATTATTTATATTTTGGGTTGAGAGGGTATTTATTTGTGTTCCAAGTGAGTTGTAAGTTGGGGGATAAGGTTTAGAAACCATTATCCAAGTTGAAATTCGGATAGGTCCTTAAATGGGTCTTTAAATAAATGGGTCTTTAAAGAGGGTTGTTGGTCAATTTCCTTGGTTGAGATGCAAAAATAAACTCTCTAGGGTCTATACCATAATGATAGGGGTCAAGTAGGCATGCAATAGTGCCCCTAGGACATGATTTGACCCTTGAAAAGCCATCATTATGGAAAGTGACGAGTTTTGAAGAGAGGATGGGATGGAAAAATGGAGGGGTTGTCCAACTGCATGTTTCTTCTTCAATAAGGAAAAGACTCTCATTGATGGAGGTAGGTATACTTCACACCTCCCCATCCAAAGGTTGCAAGTTGAAACTCCTATATATATGGGAGAGGAAGAATGAGTGGGGTGTTACCCACTTCTCCATTTGGAGAACTCTAGATATGATAGAAGAAAGGATGAGAAGAGGAGAGGAGTTCTCCCTCTTTGGAAGGATGGTGATCAAGATGACTTGGCTAGGAGAGGAAATACAGACACAAGAGTTCAACCCCTTCATCTAAAATAAAAGAGATAAGTTCTTCCTTTTTTCCATTTACCTTTTTATTTGGTTGCAAGAAGAAGAAAGTGAAAATAGGAAGTAGAGAACCTAGATGCATGAAATTGGTGCTATGTTGGTTTTAGCCCTTTGGGAAAAAAATAAAAAAGAAAGAAAGAAAGAGAAAAGACTCCATTTATCATCATGGAGCTTAAAGAATTCCTTGCTTGGGGGTATGGCTAGAGTCCACGAGGCTCCATGACGCCATTACGGTAGGGTGGAGAGCAAGACCTTGTTCAGTAGTTTGTAAGTCATTTGCTTCATCAAATATTGTGGTAACATTGCAAGTCTAAAAAGATGGGTTTCATATTGTACAATGAAGAAATAAAAAGAGCAAGCTCTCCTATGACATGCCATTCAAATTCATGTTATGCATTGCTTGTAACAAAGAATTATGCGTACAAAATACCAAACCCGGAGAACACACACAAACGAAATAATTTTTTTTTAAACCTGTGATTGAACATGCAAGAACTTTAACCAAATCACATAACACATTACATTACACTATTACACTTAGTTCTCTGGGGCACGCGAGGTTACTTCACAAACAACTAATAATGAAAACAAAGATAACAACACAATTCACTACTTATAGCTATATTTAATGATCACACAAGCTACAAGAAAAGATAGAAGTGATTTACTAACTTTGACAATAGAGTCTACTTACTTAGGTCAGCTTAACATACCTCTTACATTCTATTTTATCGACAAGTCCTTGCTCCCAATGTCTATACCTGCAAGGTCTACATGACTTGGCACACACATCAGATCAAAGATAGTTAGCACATGATCACTAAGAGAAGCTATATAAATCAATGGTAGTTTTTACGTTATCAGAAATAAATGATAAATCTCAAACAAGACTCAGGAGAACAGTCCTAGGGGCCCGACCTAATGCCTCGGGAGCTCATCACTTGATGGCCTTGCCTACGTATATAATTCGCAGAGGCACCATAGTTCGACAACTTGAGCTGCTCCAACTCATTGACTAACCAACCAAGGGTTCACTCATAAGAAATTCAAGGAGGAATCTATTCCAACACAAAGTAACACAACACCACAAATACACGCTAAACTTAAACCTCTATTCATAAGCATTATGTGACCCATACAAAATTACATACTAGAAGAGTGGGTATGCAACCCTTTCTAGGGTCCATCACCCCAGACAGTTTCTTAGGCGGCTGCCACCCACTTAGGTGAAGCCGAAGACTGCTGAACTAGATAAGCATATTCTTGCAAAAATAAAATAAAAATAGCCTACTCCAATATTGCAATGAATAAATATGAATTTGTAGATATTCTAATTGGTATAAGTATATCAAGTAATGATAATGGATAATAAGCTAGGTTTATCTCATCACAACTTAAACGATAAATTTTCTAAACCAACAATAAATGAATATCCCACAGATCTATTATAAAAACCAAGTAACCAATAATATACTGATTTAATTTAATAAACCATACCTGCTAAGTCCACATAAGGAAGAATCTAAAATGATCTCTATTTTATCAAGATATTTCTTAGTTGGGCAATTCTAAAATCCACAAGTGAAGTCATTTAAGAGTTCTCACTAAAACCAAAGGTCCAAGAATTAAATTAATATGATTATTAAAAGATTCCAACATTTAATATAACCAATTACAATTGTCTCGATATAAACCATACAATAAATTAAGGCTTATTTTATTTTAAAAATATCTATTCTATCAAAATAGCCAATTAAACAAATATATTTAAATATATATATATATAATACATATAATTAAACATATATATAAATATTTATTAATTAATACATTAAAATAACTTACTATACTCAAATAATGCTAATAATAAAACTAGTGTATTGCGACTTGTATAACTTTTGTTTTCGGATCTGGGTCTTTCTACAATTTTTACTGAAGGTGCGCCATTAAGTATTTTAACACATATAAAAAATTCAGCCATACCCAGTTCGTAAATTGTGAGTTATGATGAATTTAGTGACCCTATGTCTCTGCTGTTTTCTACAGGAAAATATTTATTATTTTATCATAGGATTTCATTTTTCCTAATTTATCAGAAGATTTCCTTTGTTTTTCAATCCTACAGAGGTCTTCTAAATTATATGTGAGATTTTCTAAAATATCTATTGTTTTCTTTTCGAATTTTCTACCATTTTAAATTCATTTCCT
>VDFB02143403.1:0-25792 GCA_007258455.2 Sequoia sempervirens | reverse complement strand
TGATGTAATGAGACACAACTTGAAGAACAAACTCGGTATTGTGCGCAGCTGTGGGGAACATTGCCACCAAATGGAGGTTGCTGTGTACGATCGCTCTCATTGAATCAGGAAGAGGCTTCGTCTCTGTTAGCTTTGCGAAGTCAACCAAGTCTTGATGACCAACTTCTGTATCTTTTATCTCTTCGACTTTGGAAAGCACCATAGTTGGCGGATAGACGCCTTGATATTTGTATTTCATCTTGCTTTTTGCTTTCGAAGAAGAAGGAGGTTTAGTAGCAGTCATCAAAAAGAACTGGTACTCTGATCACTCTTGACTTGACGATCTTTGAAAGTAGACTGCAATCCGTTTAGCCAGAACAAGCACCAACTGTTAGGAAACATGGGTGAGCGCGAAATGAGCACAAGGATGAGAAATCATGAAGCGGATGATGAGGCACGCAAAACGATGCACAAATGCGGAAAAATGAGGCTTAGGAGTGCACTGGTCAAAAATGAAGTTCATTTGGGAAGAATTGGAAGAAACTAGGAAAAAGTGTAAGGGCGCTAAAATTCAGCGCCCTTACATTCTTGGAAAATTGCTTTTGGTGCAAGGGTGCTAAATTTTAGCGCCCTTACACTTTCAGTGTTAGGATTTTTCTTAGATTTTCTCAAAATGTCCTAGCGCTAAAATTCAGCGCTTTAGCATTTTTTGGAAAATTTTCAAATGCATATGTAAGAGGGAATGGCGAAAGCGCTCGGGCTTGGCAACATGTAGCTTTTGAAGATAATTTGGTTTGTCTTTGGATAGGGTTGCAATTCGCACCATGATTATTTTTGCATTCAAAAGCTGAACTTCTTTCTTTCCAAGTGATAGATCTTTTCAAAGTTTGCAACAAAGCCAATGGAGAAGGCGATGTGAAATGAGAATAACAAAAACGTTAGAAAGAGAAACACGGTGGAGAAAGGAGTTAATATGGAATACAAGAGTTGCGTTGTGAAAGAATAGGAAGAAACACGCAAATGAAGAAGAACACGCAAATGGGAGAAGAACAAAACGCATGAAGGGAAAACGTGAATGAAGAACACAATGCGTAGGGTTCAAAACGTGGAAGAATGAAAAACGCGAATGAAGAACACAAAGCGTAGGGTTCAAAAACGTAAATAAAGAACATTAGATCATATTCAGAACATAAGAAGAAGACAATGCAAAAAGACTTACCTGAACCAAGACGCAAAAACTTGCTGAAGAAAGAATGGCGAAAGTCTTCAAAACAAAAAAAACGTGTTTTGCAGTTGAGGTGCAATTTGCCCAGCAAGAGGAAGAAAATAACATGAAATATGAACAACTAAAATGGCGAATTCATTCACTTAAGTGAAAATGAAAATTAAAAACCTAACTCAAGTCGAGCAATAAATTTAGGCACGAAAAGTGGCACGATTGACGAAAAACGCGAAAACATGAAGAAACGTGCCAGGGCCATGAAAAAGTTTAAGTGACGAAGGAAAATGTAATGGCGCTAAAATTTAGCGCTATTACATTTTTTAGCAATTTCACTGCATGCAAGGGCGCTAAATTTTAGCGCCCTTGCATTTTCTGACTTAGCCAATTTTTGGCTTCAGGGCAGGAGCGCACTTTTTCAGTGCCACTGCATTTTTCGTAATTTGCTAAGTACGAATAGTGAGCTTCGCGAAAGATCTCGTTTCGAAGGTCTTTGCGAGGAGAACATGGGGGAATGCTCGAATTGACTATTCAAGGCTTGGGAATGCATTTCAAGGTGGCTTGAAAGTCACCTGATTAGGCGTGCTTGAACTTCACGAATCCTAGGAAATAGACAAGTTTCGGAGGGGGGTTATCCGTGGAATGAGCGCTGCTAGATTCCGTGATAACAGCTTGGCCTCGGGCTGATATTCCTTCGTTGTTCTTTGAAAAGAATGAAGGAGAAGAAATCCAGAATTCAAGTGCCTTTATCCATTGGGCTTGGAGTCAGGCGACGACGACGACAAAAAACGAAAAACAAAGACTCAAAAGGACTTTAAAAATAAAAGGTATTTACATACCAACGCCGACTTCTTTACTGTGTAAAGTGCTTGAGATGTTGCCCACTGTGAGGAAGGGCAAATGGCGTCCCATCTCCGTATGCTAACAAGAAACTGTTTTCACCATGCAACCGATGTATTTGGAAAGGTCCAGTCCATAGTGAATCAAATTTCCCGTGCATACCTTTTGGCTCTCTTCGTTTGTCCCATAGGAGGACGAGGTCACCAACTTGAAATTCTCGAGACTTGGCCTTCTTGTCGAACAGCTTCTTCACTTGATCCTGGTGTTCCGCAATGCGGTCAGCCACCTGAACTTGATTCTCTTCCAATTCAGAGAGATACATGATGCGCTTGTCGACAGAATTGTCAAACGTCTCATCCTCAATGGCCTTAGCCAACTTGAGGGCTGGTAGTTCCAAAGTTATAGGAATCTCGGCATTCAATCCGTACAAGAGCTGAAAAGGAGACATGCCGATAGCTCGCTTCAGAGTTATTCTGTCTGCCCACAAAGCATCAAACAAAGCCTTGTGCCACAAACGTTGATTCTCGTCCACCAGCTTGCAGATTATAGTTACCAGATTCTTGTTACTAGATTCCGCTTGACCATTACCCTGCGGATAATAGTCGGAAGAATGTGACAAAGTTATACCATGTTCAAAACAAAACTCCATGATCTCACTTGATGAGAAAGTAGAAGCATTGTCCGCAACAATCTTGTTCGGCACACCGAACCTGGAAATAATATTTTCTTTTAAGAAATTGCACACTACTTCTGAAGTAGCACGCTTGGTAGGTATTGCTTCCACCCATTTGGTGAAATAATCCGTAGCAGTTAAAACGTAGACATGTCCAGCACTTGACGATGGATTAACTGCACCTATGAAATCAATGTGCCATTGCTGGAAAGGTTCATCAATCACAACCAGTTTCAATGGCAAAGATGCCAATTTTGGATGGCCGACAAACTGTTGGCACAATTCACAGTTACGCACCCAAGAGTACGTGTCCTGAAAAAGTGTGGGCCAGTAATACTTTTCTCTCAGGATTTTGTGAGCGGTTACTGGCGCTGAGAAATGTCCACCACATGCCAAATCATGGTAAGACTTCAGCAACTTTTGTTGTTGTTCTTTATCAACACACCTGAGAAATGTCCCGTCCATTGCACGCTTATACAAGCCGCTATCCCACAAGACGAAACTAGCTGACTTCAGCTTGACGGTCCTTTTTTCTTTTGGAGTTAAGTGATTAGGACATTCTCCGTATGTCAGGAAGTGAGCTATGTTGGAATACCATTCATCAGTGGTGCTGACAAATAGTACCATAGGAAGTGTACTGGGATCAACCTCTTCATCTGAGACCTCTTCATCCCCTGAAATTTCTTCATCTGGATTATTTTCTGCAATAAGCTGACAAAGACCACGTCCACGCATCAATTTAGTGGGTTTAATTTCCAGATCATATTCCTGAATCTTGGCAATCCAGTTGCCTCTTTTCGTTCCAAATTCCTGTTGTGTGAGAATAGACTTGACGGTCGAATCTGGAACAAGAACTTTCACATGACTGCCCAGAATGTAGAACCGGAAATGTTTGAAAGCTTTTACGACTGCAAAAGCATGCTTTTCCATCTGAGAATATTTCAACTCGTAATTCTTTAGAGGGCAACTCATGAATGCAATGGGGGATTCGAAACCCTCATCATTTTCCTGCACCAAAATTGCTAATAGCGTATGCTCGGAAGCATAACTATACATCACAAAATCTTTGGTGTAGTTAGGGAAAACCAATACAGGCGCATGGGCAATGGCCTCCTTGATGTCATCGAACTCTGCTTTGCCTTCTGCCGTCCAGTGAAACGTGGCATTACCCTTCATCATATTTACAATGTGACGAGTCTTTTCAGCAAAATCTGGGAGAAACCTCCTTAAGAAGTTTACCTTGCCGAAAAAAGAATGAACGGCTTTCTTGCTTGACGGAAAAGCGAGGGACTTGATTCCATTGACTCTTTCCGAGTCAATCTTGATTCCTTCGGCAGACACTACGTGACCAAGAAGTTTACCTTCCGTCACCCCAAAAGTTGACTTCTTGGGATTGAGGGAAATGCCGTGCTGACGGCATCTCTCTAGAGTTTGTCTCAAATGATAGAAATGTTCATGACGTTGTTTAGAGAAAACCGTAAGATCATCAAGATATACCACAATGAACTTACCCATCACGTCGCGGAAAGCAAGATCCATGGCACGTTGGAATGTAGCGCCAGCGTTGATCAAACCAAAAGGCATCCTACGATACGCAAAGGTTCCCCATGGTGTTGTGAAAGCGGTTTTATGTTGATCGCTTGCATTTACCTCAATTTGATTATAACCGGAAAATCCGTCTAGCATGGAGAGCATCTCGGATCCAGTTACATTTTGTAGAACTTGGTCCATCACTGGAAGTGGGTAATTGTCTTTGAGAGACAATTGATTAAGATTTCTGAAATCTACACAAATGCGGATTTCACCATTCTTCTTATGAACGGGGACGATATTGGCTATCCACGTTGAATGATGGATAGGGAATATTATCCGTGCGTTTAGCATCTTTTGAACTTCCGCCAAAATAGTTCCAGAGATGTTGGGATTGTACTGCCTCTGCTTTTGTTTGTAAGGCAAAGCTCCAACCTTGAGAGGAATGTCATGTTGCACTTCCTAAGGCCGAAATGACTTTAGATTGTCATATGAATACGCCAAGACGTCAATGTACTCCTGCAGTAGCTGAGCAAACTGTTTTCTTTCTTCGGCCGTGCAACATTTGCCAATGTTGACGATCTTAGGATTGGCTTCAGTTCCCAAATTTATTTGTTCAATCTCATTAGATGAGTCAGAATCTGAGAGTTGCTTCTTTACGTGGCAATCATGCTTATCAAAAAGCTTTTCCAAGGATACCAATCCTTTAGGGATCTTATTCCCTTTGAGTTGTAGATATTCCTCGCCTGTAACAGGGTCTATATCGGACACGGATTCTTGAAGCAAAGAATCGCTGCCCTCAAAATACAACTCATCAAAATTCTCTGCTTTCTCAAGAAAGGCGATAATTTGATGGTCATCATTGAAAATCTGCCAGTTCTCTGAATTGTCAGGTACACTTGGGCGGAAAACCAACTCTATGGTGTAAGTAGAACCTTGAAAATCTTTGTGTGGTACTAAGAGCGTGGCAGAGATTGCGAGGGAATCAGCTCTAGTATTGTATTCTCTGGGAACAATAGAGATATCAAAAGCTTCGAATTCCTCAATGGAATCCCATACTAGATTACGATAATGCCTAAGTCTCTCATTCTTTGTTTGATAGAGATTTCTCACTTGACATACTATCAGCTCGGCATCACCTTGTGCATGAAGATTTTTTATACCTTTCTTCAACGCAACTTGCATTCCTAGCAACAGGGCTTCATACTCGGCGGTGTTATTGGTGTTGTCAAACTGTAGCTTGAAGGAGAAAGGGAAAAAATTTCCTGATGGTGAGATGAAAAACATTCCTGCTCCAGAACCGGTCGAAGAGCAGCTACCATCAAACTCGAGCAACCAGACACCGTTGGAATCACCAACTGGAACAGTGTCGAAGTCCAAAACTTCATCATCTGACGGAGATTCATGGTCGGAGATAGACAAATCTCTTGAGGACGTTTCATTTGAAGTTGAAGAAGTGTCATCCTTCTCTAACTCATTTTGAGTCGAGGATTCTCCTACCTCATTTGTCTATAGGTAGTAAGTTCCCACGCCTGATGATTCGAACAAAATCTGAGCTCTGGGATCATCTGACTCAACAACTGAAAACTTTGATTCCTTTTCAGGAATCAGCTTTTGCATCACACCTTTTACTGGTATTCTTGCTTCGGACATATCCATACTTAGTTCTCCTCCAACATCTTTGCAGAAATTGCGTCCGAGGAGGATACCGTAGGAAGCCGGTACATCGGCCACGAGGACCGTCATCTTTATTTTCTTTTCTGGGTATGCGGCGAATGCGTATTGTGCATCTTTGATCTGACCTATCAATGGCACTTGTTTATTCTCCATGGAAAAGCAACGGCTGAAGGTTTTGGTCATTTCAAGGCCTAACGCAGTAGCTACCTTGGCGGGCATAACATTGTCAGATGCACCAGAGTCTATGACACAGTTACTCAGCTTGAAACCATTTACAAGTAGGGAGATGAAAAATGGATCAATGCGTCCAGAAGCAGTTGGAGGATTAGATACAAGGTTACTCTGTGATACTTTGGGTTTAGGAGTAACTAGGATGTCAGGAGGAGTATCCTGACTTGGGGAGATCTTTTTATCATTTACGAACTTGACAAGCCTGTCAAATTGGTCGGGGTTGGCTTTGAGGTATTCAGCCTCGGACATTTGAACCTTGGTTTTCTTGGCATGGTCAATGATGTCGAAAGCCTGGAAAGAACTTTGTAGGTTGGAAGTCGTAACTTCGCTGATTGGTTTCACAAAAGGCACACTGGTCTTTGGAACGGGAGGATTAGCTTTAGGAATAACGGGAGTTGACGAAGAAGAACGAGGTGCACTTACTTGTGGATTTGCTGCTTTCTTAGGTTGCCAAGGGAGGGGAGATCCTCTTTTGGCAATCGTTATGGGCGGCTTTTCCTTTTCTGGAACAGCAGCAGCCTGAGCTTTGTCAAGTTGATTTTGTTGATGCCGTGTAAAAACAGCGTAAGTGTCAGTCACCAAGTCGTCTTCTTCTTCTTCTTCTTCCATCATTTGCAAATAGCTGATCTTGGAGTCGCCAGCCGATTCAGTTTCTTCTTCTTGGAAGAGATCGGCATTTTCTTCTTCAGGATATTCGGGCTGAGCATAATCATCTTGTTCAGTCTCATAGTACCCGGTGCCATTGTTAGCAGGCGGGGCTTCAAGAGCAAGTCGTCCTGGAGGTGCTGGGAGACGATTCTGATTTTTGTTGCCAGCATAATTAGGGAAAGTCCTCCTAGGGACGTCTTTGTAGTTGTTACCATTGTTGTTGTTTGACACTTGCTTCTTAAGAGACAAAACTTCATTTGCCAACCTTTGGATCATGGGATCTGTAAAATTTGAGCTGGCAGTGGGGGTACTAACATTGGATGCTGAAGATCCTGAGGCTTGCATCCTCTTATTCCCATTAGTCCCTGTCCTGATTTCTCTAGCAAGGATCATGTCGTCCTCCAGACTGGTAGCCAATTGCTGGGCTGCTTCAACATTAACCAGATTTTCCCTACGTAAGTAAAAACTTACCTTAGGTAATTGGGTGTTGATGAAGAAGCATTTCAGGTTATGATCTGTTGGTTTAGCATCATTTGGGATCCGTGTCACCAACTTATTGAATTTCACCACAAACTCACGCATAGGCTCATGAGCCTCCATACGCATAGTGGTGAGCTGCGCCAATAGAGCATGTGAATCTTCAACAGGCTTAAATCTTTCTTCAAATTTAGTGCGAAGGGTGGCCCAATTGGTGACAGAGGCATTGGGAAGAGTAAAGAACCATTCGGCTGCAACCCCTTGAAGGGATTCAATGAACAATCTTACTGAAACATCTTCGTGTTCAATGCCAAGAACGCCGCATACTATGTAGAATGCAGATATGTGCTCATCGGGGTGTTGTTTGCCATCACCTTGAAATTTCGGGAGATGCTTCCTGGATACACGTGGTAGTTCGTGTAAAGGTGGAGTCAAACGGAGGGGACCAAAAGCATTTCCCCATGGTCCTGCAGGTGGTGCGGCCATGACTGGTTGCACAACAGGTACTTGAACAGGACGCCTGCAATAAACTGACCAAACACTTGGGATTGGAGATCTTTGGCTACGTGGAGGGAAGCTTATAGCCCGCTGCAATGGTGACCTTGCTCGTGGAAGAGTAAATGGAAAGTCACGTTGCAACAACTCTTCAAAGAGTGGATCTGTTATTCCTTGAGCCCTCAATCCTCTTGTATATATTCGGTCCGCCAGAATGTAGATCTGAATACAAAGGGTCTTACAGAGTTAACAATATACAAAAGAACAGCAAGAAAAAGGAAACTTATCTACTTCAATCCGAAGCGTGAGGCTCAGATTGCGTATGTAGGTTCCCCAGTAGAGTCGCCAAAAAACTGTTGGGTGAAAATTATGTAATCAACTTTTCAATAGATTAAACAACTTGGACTTCAGCCACAGCTATGTGAGATGTGAATCTCCTTCCTAAAGGGGAGGCACCTTCTTACCGCTAACGTAGTATGATAGTAAATCAAACAAATAATTACAAAATGTGCCACCTAAAAACTACGAGTGGGGGTAAAGCTATATCTATTCTTCTCTCTTTTTCTCGTGTGAGAAGATGTTTACAATGCTTCAACACCGTTGGAAGTTTAGAATTCTTGATAACTTGAAACGAACAACTAGTAGTAATGCCAATATCTCTATTTCGTCAAAGTGAAGCGTAGGGATACCAGAAATGATTAAATAACAAACAAATAAATTAAAAAGGGAAAGCTCACGAAGGCACAAAGTCATTCCAAAGCTTTATCAGTGTTGGATCTTTGTAGACGTACCGTTTGCTACGTTAGAAGCACAAAGTCTTCCTAGACGCAACAATTTTGAACAAGATGAACGCATTAGAAGCACAAAGTCTTGTAGATCATCCAACAAAAGTGTCAAATAGCATGAACGATTACAAGCACAAAGTCTTGTAGATCCTTCGACAAGAGTATCCAAGAGTATGAATAATTACAAGCACAAAGTCTTGTAGATTACTCAACCAGAACATGCAAGAGCATGAATGATTACAAGCGCAAAGTCTTGTAGATCATTCAACCAATGATAAACAAAAATAACAATGCAATCTAAATAATAGATGTAACAAAAAGTTTACATAAACTACTTAGAGTCTTTCAGATTCTTCGAACTAATCACTACCAAATAAGATTAACTCACAAAAGTATCGAATCCAACGCAAAGTTTGGCTTGAAATCCTTTTCTTTATTAATCGAATCTCATTCACAGGTGCTACGAACGCAAAGTTTCAAATTTGCTTACAAAAGGGCAGCACTTCGCTAAAAAGGCTAAAAGATAATATTACAATCGAAAATCCTCAAATTATATAGAAAGAGTGGATGAGCAAAAGAAGGAAAGAGGTTGAGAAAATCAGTGAAAGCTAGGTGAGCCGACGAGGAGATCTCGCCATCCTTTGACCAAAGTCAAAGTGTAATTTGTTTTGAAAATATTAAGATCTTTGGACTTGGTGTAATTACACTTACAAAATGACATTCTAAAAATGTCGAAAATATTTACAAGATGGCTAATGTATGCACCGAAATGTCTAACACCGAGTATCAGGGGCTGCTTCACGCTTTGCATTAAGCGAAGTTCCCAAATTTCCTAGTCTCCTCAGAAAAACTTCTCTCTATCCGACTAACGGTAACTTACTAATGGTGTGAATTCTCGTGGATCGACCCTCATGGCGATGAGGAACCTTTCTGCACTGGCCAAGATGCGCTCTTCGTTGTCCAATGTCGTGCCTTGTATCACAAATGATGTTCAACAAGCTTCGAAGTCTCAACTATCAATCAAATTCGCGGATGGCTTCCTTGAAGATCTGGGATATTTCTATGGCTCGCAGAAAGATACAATTTTCCTCAAGAAGTTGTCCTGGTAACTCCTTGATACCTTTTTCAAGAATAACACGATGTCCTTCAACATCTTCCTGCACCTGGTGGAGATCATCCGTAAGGGATTGAATCACTTGAATTCTATGTCTTAGCGGATTCCCTTTACTCCTACAAACTTTTCTTTGTCGTGAATTACCCCAACCTCCACCAATTTGC
The DNA here is from genome assembly GCA_007258455.2 of Sequoia sempervirens. NCBI lineage: Eukaryota > Viridiplantae > Streptophyta > Pinopsida > Cupressales > Cupressaceae > Sequoia > Sequoia sempervirens. Next base: position 15,960 of record VDFB02143403.1, on the reverse strand, counting down.
CGAGCTTTACCCTCGCTTCATTCGACCATGACAACAGCATTTTCCATGTCTCTCGCTAGTTCTCGAGTATTTTTCTTTATCAAGCCTGCGGGTGAGCTTGGCCAATTTTGGTAGTTTTCTGGCTCCAGCCAAAATTATCTAAGATCTGCCTCGATGATATTTTCAACGCAAATCACATAACACTTTGGAGGCAAATTTCTCAGCTTTCTTGACAGCTTGGTCTTCAATACTTACCACTGTCAGCGGTTGTGCATTACTTGGAGAACCGGCAAGTCTCTTTACAATAGTGGCATAATGCTCTGCCCTCTGTTTGTACATGTTACGAGATTGCTCAACTTTGTCCAGCCTTCCTGCCAAGATATCCAAAGTGACTTGCGCATCGACTTTTGCACTTTCGTTGGTAACCTTGCCAAGCTGGACCTTTGTTACTGTGTAGTCCTCCATATTGACATCACCTTCTTGATTCGGTGGTATGCCAATTTCAACATACTTGTGGCCAGACTTATCAACATTCAGCCTTGAGTATACCTTTGCCTTTTTCTTCCCTTTGGCTTTTGGAAGAACTATCTCTTCGAGGTCGAGATCCTCTGGAGAAATCATTTGCTTTTTGCGCTTCGACACTTGAGATATTAGCCATAACGAGGAAGAAAAGAAGTGTGAATCCTTCGATTTTATCGTCAATTCGTCACCATTGCCACTTTCCGGGTTATTGTCAAGATCCAACTCACCATTGGTATCGTGGACACCGAGAAGTGTTTGTCATCATTGCTCCTCAGAAGTTGACACATTGAGCTGATCACGCATTGACTCATTCATGAAATGATTGAATTCATTTTCAGAAGTGATATCATATGTTGGCAAAGACAAGCTAGGAATGGACAATGGTGGGCTTGACAGTATATCAACCGTATGGATGCTTGTCACTGAAGGAGTATCAAGTTGGGTTGATGCTGTAGGGATAGGGGATATCTCGGCTGCAGGAATGCATGTGGTAGGGATAGGTGACGAGGGAATAGGAGGTGGAGGAGTTCTTGAATCTGGAGGAGTATGAGGAACGTTTGAAGTCACAGGCGATGATGTTCTGGGAATTTCCTCAATTACATTCTTAGGAAGAGAAGTAGTTCTTTCTTGATCATGCCCAGGTTCCTGTTGATCACCCTCTTGTCTCTCCAATTCTGGCTCACCTTCAAAGTCACCTTCAAATCCTTCTTCAAAATCTTCATCAGACTCTTGCCCGGGCTTAGAAACCTCTTCAAAGATCGAAGTCCGCTTTCATAAATCTTTCATCTTCAGCGGATTGGTCGCTTGAAGTTCCTTCTTCATCGGAATCTATCTCCTCCCGAGTAGGCTTTTTACCCTTAGAGCGAGATGGATGAAATTCCGTGATTTCTGTCTCTTGGACAGCCTGGGTATCTTTCTTACCAACAGTGAACTTGATCCTAGGACCTCTTCGCGAAGAAGTGGGAACGGCCGCTGATTTGTTTTTGTCGCGGAGTTCTTGCTGTTGGTGAGCTTCTGCTTCGGATTCCTCTCCTTCTGAGTCTGTTCTGAAACTTTTCATTGCATGACCATGTTTATGTAACCATTCTTATGTATTGGCTAGGATTGGTCTCAGCCTTTCTCTCATGCTAGTAACCTCTTTCCTAGACCATTGTATTGCAGGCAACGACCTTTTAGCAATGCCTTGCTCATCATAAACAGCATTCATGATATCACCTGGATCTTCAAAATCCTCTGGTAGGTCAGCAATACCAAGATCCCTGATTTGTTGAACAGTCAACCTGCAATAGTCCATTTTACGAATGGCTTCTTCATCTCTGCAATCTGCCCAGATGTCCTCAAAACGGTACCTGTGTTGGTGACCCTTTTGCAACTTTTTTCTGACATCTCGGTAGTCGAAATCAAACCTATACCTATAGGTTTTGATGGTCATGATCTGCATTTCAGCATAGACAGACTTAGCTTTTTGTGCAGTTTGGATAGTATATCGGCCGATGGTCAGTGGGAACTTGAACCCACGCTTGTGGTTGCTTCTTCGTTCTTTCTGCACTGACATCAACTGTCTGCATGTTTCCATGAGAACCCACTTATCCGAAGGATAACGTGGTAGCATGTAGGGACAACCAGTGTAGCAGCCTACTCTCAAGTAAGTAAACATTGGGAATTGGAGAAAAATACATCCAACTTTACTTACCACCTTATAAGCCTCATCAGATACTCTTCTTCTTTCCAAGGCTGGATCAAAGTTGAAGAGTAAGGGCGCAAAGAAAGCATCAGTGACCCGTCTGAAATGATGAAAGCTCTCCTTTAGCTCCAACTGATAGAAATATCTGTACACAGGCACCATCATTCGATTCCCCTTTGTAGATAGACCTGGGAATTGTCTCATCACAGCTGCTGCGTACACCAGGTAAGAAGTCATGTAGAACTTCAATGTAGAAGGAGCATTAATCAACTGCTCATGCATCTCATCACTGATTTGTTTACCCCAGTCAATATGCACCTTCTGCCTCCTTATGATCCTGATGTACTCATACATCCAATCGTCAAAGGTGGATGATTCCGGCAAACCTTTCACTCTGCTCAGAAACGTGATCATATCCTTGACATCATCTTTGAAGTCACTTCTCAGGAGTCCTTTCGGCCATCTAGAAACAGACGATCTAGGCTTCTTGAGCCATTGAGTATTTATCAACTGTTTAGCTTTATTGGGATCAGCATCAAAGATCTCCTGTGCTTTTGATATAGAGATGTCAATATATTTCTCCATATGAGGGACCTTGAAGACAATGTCAAAGAAATCGGGGTCGAGTCTCAGAATCTCGTGCCCGGAAGAGTCGATCACGCTTCTGCTTTCTCGATGTAATGAGACGCAACTTGAAGAACAAACTCGGTATTGTGCGCAGCTGTGGGGAACATTGCCACCAAATGGAGGTTGCTGTGTACGATCGCTCTCATTGAATCAAGAAGAGGCTTCGTCTCTGTTAGCTTTGCGAAGTCAACCAAGTCTTGATGACCAACTTCTGTATCTTTTATCTCTTCGACTTTGGAAAGCACCATAGTTGGCGGATAGACGCCTTGATATTTGTATTTCATCTTGCTTTTTGCTTTCGAAGAAGAAGGAGGTTTAGTAGCAGTCATCAAAAAGAACGGTACTCTGATCACTCTTGACTTGACGATCTTTGAAAGTAGACTGCAATCCGTTTAGCCAGAACAAGCACCAACTGTTAGGAAACATGGGTGAGCGCGAAATGAGCACAAGGATGAGAAATCATGAAGCGGATGACGAGGCACGCAAAACGATGCACGAATGCGGAAAAATGAGGCTTAGGAGTGCACTGGTCAAAAATGAAGTTCATTTGGGAAGAATTGGAAGAAACTAGGAAAAAGTGTAAGGGCGCTAAAATTCAGCGCCCTTACATTCTTGGAAAATTGCTTTTGGTGCAAGGGCGCTAAATTTTAGTGCCCTTACACTTTCAGTGTTAGGATTTTTCTTACATTTTCTCAAAATGTCCTAGCGCTAAAATTCAGCGCTTTAGCATTTTTTGGAAAATTTTCAAATGCAGATGTAAGAGGGAATGGCGAAAGCGCTCGGGCTTGGCAACATGTAGCTTTTGAAGATAATTTGGTTTGTCTTTGGATAGGGTTGCAATTCGCACCATGATTATTTTTGCATTCAAAAGCTGAACTTCTTTCTTTCCAAGTGATAGATCTTTTCAAAGTTTGCAACAAAGCCAATGGAGAAGGCGATGTGAAATGAGAATAACAAAAACGTTAGAAAGAGAAACACGGTGGAGAAAGGAGTTAATATGAAATACAAGAGTTGCGTTGTGAAAGAATAGGAAGAAACGCGCGAATGAAGAAGAACACGCAAATGGGAGAAGAACAAAACGCATGAAGGGAAAACGTGAATGAAGAACACAATGCGTAGGGTTCAAAACGTGGAAGAATGAAAAACGCGAATGAAGAACACAAAGCGTAGGGTTCAAAAACGTAAATAAAGAACATTAGATCATATACAGAACATAAGAAGAAGACAATGCAAAAAGACTTACCCGAACCAAGACGCGAAAACTTGCTGAAGAAAGAATGGCGAAAGTCTTCAAAACAAAAAAAACGTGTTTTGCAGTTGAGGTGCAATTTGCCCAGCAAGAGGAAGAAAAGAACATGAAATATGAACAACTAAAATGGCGAATTCATTCACTTAAGTGAAAATGAAAATTAAAAACCTAACTCAAGTCGAGCAATAAATTTAGGCACGAAAAGTGGCACGATTGACGAAAAAACGCGAAAACATGAAGAAACGTGCTAGGCCATGAAAAAGTTTAAGTGGCGAAGGAAAATGTAATGGCGCTAAAATTTAGCGCTATTACATTTTTGCAATTTCACTGCATGCATACGCTAAATTTTAGCGCCCTTGCATTTTCTACTTAGCCAATTTTTGGCTTCAGCGGCAAGAGTTTTTTCGCTAACGTGATTTTTGAATTTGCTGGCACGCATCGAGGAAATGTCAAAGACCCTTATTTCAAGGTCTTTGGCGAGGCTAACATGGGGAATGCTCGACCGGATATTCGAGGCTTAGGAACTCATTTTGAGGTGGCTTGAAAATCACTTCATTATGTGCTTGAACTTCACGAATCCTAGGAAAGCAGACAAGTTTAGAGGGGGGTTATCCGATGGAACAAGCCGCTAGATTTCGCGGATAACAACATTGAGAAAATGGTTCTTCCCATGGTTTGACGTCCACTGAGACTCTGTAATTATGCACTCTAAACTCCATTGAGCCAAGCATGCAAGCAAAAAATGAAACCCTGCAACGACAACAAACTTATCAACTCTTCTTTGTTTATACAAATGCATATTTTGATTTGCCTTTAGAAAAGCTTCTGTTGATAAAGGCAAACGATGCCCCATTTTCCATGTAAAGGGCTGTAGTCAGGATAAGGATTTAAATGTTGGCACGAATAAAATCTGCCTTGACAATGGATAATCTTCAAATCTCTGCCTAATCACATGCGATGTGCAATCTCTGTAATAAGAAATTGCCACCTTCACTACAAAGCCATGTGAAGAAATGATGTTTAGGCATGTTAAGTACTGGGTTGTATTATGGTGAATGAGATATTAGATGCCTCAACGTGCTCTCGGTTTTACATTAAGTACCGATATCAATATCATTTTATGCTCCAAACTTAACAAAATGCCACCTCCACACTTTAATCATGCGAAGTAATCACTATAAGATATGAACAATCCCGAGGTTGTACTCGTAGGAGACAAAACATAAGATATCTCACAAAAAACGGAGCATAAGATGTCAAAGTAGTGTTAAAACAACCTCCAAATTTGGTTGCAATGAGCAACTTTTTAGGACAATACTTGACTAACTTATACCAATCTTCCTTAATTCCAAATTTGGCTCTGTACGCAAGCCATGTGATGAAAACAAAATCCTTGCCATCCGTCTTTTCAAATCTACACTAAGCCCTGAATCCACATGTGCGCTATCACTTGTTTGATAGCTGATGTCATCTTAATGACGTTTGTTAGAATGATTTGCAACTTGGTGTAAAATATGAACAAACGATTTGTATATCCCTTGGAAGAATTAGCTTAGCATATAGAAATGTAATCTTTCTCTATTACTTCTCTTAATTCTGCTAACTCATGAATATTGGAGAAATCTTGATTGTTGTTATTATTTTGTGTATAAAAAATCTCCTTTTTATCACATCCTAAATTAGCAAGGCAGTCTGCTAGAGCATTACCTTCCCTGTAAGTATGTGAAATCTGGAAGTCTTCAAATTCATCTAGCAGTTTCCAAACAATTTGTAAAACATACCTTAAGGCCTAGTTAAAACAAGTCCTTTCTTTACAAGCATTTACTATTATTAACGAATCACCTTCAATGTGTATTGCTTTGATTTGTAATTGCCTTGCAAGAAGCAACCCATGAAGAAGAGATAAAGATTCCACCATATTATTGGTCCCAGGTGGTAAGTGTATTGATTTGGCTGTCTTGAGAGTACCTCTTTCATCCCTGATGCAAAACCCTGCTCCTGAGACACCAGGATTACCTCTAGATGCCCCATCAAAATTTAGTTTTAGGAAACCTTGTGAAGGCGGTGACCATTTAATAAAACTCCTATCCAACTTTGCAGTATGTGGTTGTTTCAAACTTCCTTTAAATGGAAGTATTATATGCTTTCAATTCTTCAAAATATTTTTATCCCAAGCTGAAAACATTGCTCCTACATTTTTATGATTTTGAACCCATGTATTGACTACCTTTGAGATAGATTTTTCAATCAAAGCATGAACAAATTGCATGGAGGTGGAAGTCTTCCTAAATATACGTTTATTTCTCTCCCACCAAATGGCCCATACAACCAATGCTGGGATAGCTTGCCAAATGCATGCAAAGAAAGAGGTTTTGTAAAGCATAGGCCGGGCAGAAAAAAAAGGTCCCAAATTGTGTTCAAAAGGGGAGTATTATAATTCATTTTTCCCAAGACAAACACCCAACAAGACTAAGCAAAAGAACATTGCAAAAACAAGTGATCATGATTTTCAAAAGTTTGATCACACAACACACCCTTGAAAGGCTCCGCGATTCCTAGTTTAACCAGCTGATCACTTGTTAGAGCTCTTTTTCTCATCACTAACCATGCAAAGCTACCCACCTTTGGAAGAACAACACTATTCCAACAAAAAGAGAATGCTCTCTGAGATTGAATAGTGTCACCCCTGTTGAGAATTGCTTTATATCCTTGTTAATAAATCTAACCTCAAGGAGGTTAGGGGCAAAGTCCATTCCTATACCCTGGGTCAGCAGGGTAGGAACTGACACACAATATAACTAACCCTTTCCTTTTCCCACTATGAAGTGGAGTCGAACCTGTGACCTCGAGAAATGCAAACCCCAAGCCCTAACCAACTCTGCTACAAGTGGCAATTGGCCCTACAATTGTTGAAGACCTTTCCACATTGAATTATAAAGTCATGTAGGGCCACCATTATTGATGAGTCATAATGCTAAGGATTTACCTTAATAGCTCCCTTATATAAAATGACAAATCTTTGTGTGTTAAATTAGGTTAAACATGATGTAGTAAATTAAATGAGAAATGCTCCTTCAAGCCTCCATAGGCTTTGTAATACTAGGTGGTGAGTAAAAACTAACAAAATACACCAAGGTATAAGGATTATTTCCATTGAAGTGAAAATTATTATAGTTATAGTGATTTATAGGAATTCTTTCACTTAAGAAAGAATAAGGAACACAAAAAATAAATCCATTTGGCTAGGGTCCCTTAATCAAAATTTTAAAATTCAAAACTATAAACTTACAACTTGAGATTTCTTCATGGATTCCCCATAGCTATTTAAAGAGCTTTCCATTCATCATTTACAAGTACTTAAATCTTCTTAAAGGCTCTAAAGAGGCACTCTAGTTCAATTGTATCTTTGTAAGAAATGCCTTCCAACTTTATCACAATTATATGAACTTGGGCCTCTAGCTATGCCAAGGGCTTGAAGAACCTTTGAAATTATACTAAAGGTGCCTAAGGCCATCCTTGGAACATGATTCATCTTGCTTCCTCATTTCTATTAGTTTTCAAATTTATTCCTTGGATAACACCCTTTGATTTGCATCAAGTGATGAGGGTAAATCTTGTTGAACACATTGATCAATATGCACTTTCATGTCTACAATTGTTTGCTCTAATACTATTAGTTGAGTCTTTCACCTCTCGGCAAGTTCTTCCTTATTTAATATATCATTGATTTTTTTGGGTTGTATCATTTTATTCGGAATGTCTACTAAATTCAACTTGTATTATGGCATGTCATTCAACTTAGATAAACAAATATTTTGACATTTTCTATCATCTACAAGAGAATATCTAATACTTGGTTGACCTTTCCTTAAACCTTCATGCTTAAATTTTGAGTTACATCTATGAATTACAATGTTAGGACCATATCAATGGTCCCCTATGTGATGACCACTAAAATCAACTTGTCTTGTGGCATGCCATACAACTTTTGAACAAATGTTTTGACATTTTCTATCATCTATGAGAGAATATCTAACACCTAGTTGACCTCTGCTTGAACTTATGTGCTTAAATTTTGAATTGCATCTATGAATTAAAATGTTCATACCATATCAATGATTGCTAGATGTAGTAATCTCTCATCGGGATTTATATAGGTTTTTGATCAAGCCTAGTGACCCTCTAACTACTTCATTTCCTCTATCTAGGTCTCCATTTTATTAACCACTTGCTTGTAGGCACCAAGCCTTTCTTCAAGATATTTTTCTTTTCTTTATACCCATTGACCATAATATTTTAAGCATTAATTTGGTTCTTGAATCTACTTAATTGGCTATCTTATGTAGCTACCTTTGGCTTGAGTGCCAAATTTTTATTATGCAAGGAATCTTCTTTGGATTTTAGTTGTAGTTATTTTTTCAGATCTTCTGTTTTCTTTCTCAAAACTTTCTTTATGGCACTTTAGTGACCATTTGGCTTGTTAGCTCGCTATCCTTTGAGTTCAAGGCAGTTAATTCTTGTTTCTTGTCCTCCTCTCTAGTGGAAATATTTTTCTTATATTCTTCAATAACATATTTAGACTCTTTCAACATTTTTTGAATTTATAAGACTTTTCCTTTTCTACCCCGCCTTTTCCCTCTTCTTGTTGTGGAGATTTTATCTCATTAAGGGCTATTCTTGATTCTCCAATGATTTAGCTTTAAACTCTATAGATTTTAGGTTTTTTTTACATGTTATAGCTCAGTATATTTTTTCTTTAGTTTTTTCTCTAGGACAATGTACTTGTGAGCCACTAGATTGGTGGTCTCTTTTAGTAATTTAACCTATCATCCACTCTCACATCTTTCATGTTGACATTGATTAATTCTAATCAATAATATGATGCTTGCATTACACCTTTGGGCTTGTTAGGAAGAGGTGTGAAATATACAAAGTGCATCTCTTGTTTGATAGGGTCAAACATCATTCTCACCTTCATTGTTGTAGGAGTAGAAACCATATTGTCTTGATGTTTTGTTCTTTCTTTTTTACTTCTATTTATACTTGTTACATTTGTTTTTGATAAAAATTATAATATCTCAATATAGTTAGATTTGAAGGTAGCTAGGTGGTACTAGGGAAGAAGAATGGATATGATGGGACCATATTTTTCTAATTGAGTAAGGGAGTAGGTAGAGTTTGAGGGATAGGCGATTCAAGAGATTTATAGGGTGAAGAAACACTTGAGGATCCTAGAACTTGGGAAGTTGAGGGTCTAGCAATTGTAGGAACATAGGGTGATTGGAACAATGAGATTGATAGTCTCTAGGAGAGGTGAAATTTTATAGACTTGGAGTTTGGTGTAATGCCCCACTAGGAAAAATGTGACCCTTCTCCAATAATTCATCCAATTGCAACCAAAACTTACTAAAATCTCCAATAAGGTGCCTAATAAATGAGATCTACTCTGGGAACAAGGTATATGAAAAAATCTATCTTGCTTTGGTGGCATACATGAAATATCACTTAGAAAGACATTAGTAAAATCCCTAAGGAGAGGATGATCATTTAGAGACACCTCATGAAAATCACCCTTGGATAGATCACTCACAAAAATAACGAACATTTGACAACCCTTCTACATTAGTTATTTCAATTGATTGGATGAAATCATGTGAAGAGACATGAGTCTCTAAACCCCAAATAACCCCACTCATTGACTAAGGTTATCAACACACTCAATTGACTTACATTGGAAATCAATGCATGCTTGGTGATCCTTTAACCAATCCATACCCAAGACAATCTTGTAGGATCCTAAAGGTAGGATACATAGATGAACAATGATAGTGAAGATGCCTAAATCCAACACACATCCATGGACAAGGGAATCCATGACCTCTTTAGCACTAGTAGCTAACTCAACCTACCAATATCACTCTAACTCACTACCACTAGCTAACAACACTCTACCAAGGATGGGAAAATAAAAGACTTTGAGGCACTAGCATCAACCAATATGGAAACATGAACTCCATCAAACACACGTGAGGTATTGATGATGGTACCATGATGCTAAGATCGATGGTTATCTACTATCACAAATACTCTATGAGACCTACTGACATCTCCCATTGTCATATTTGAAGCTACAAACCTTTGACCACAATTGGTGCGAACCTACGAGGAAAAAATCTTGCAAAGTGACCCTACTAGCCACATGTGAAACATGCTCCCCTAACTTGAGTCTATTGGTACATGTGCACTTGATAGCTAGAAACTCGAGTGACTAGAGCTAGACTGATTGCTTTGGGCTAGTCACTTGTATTAAGGATCCCTAGCATGTTGTTAATTATGGTCTTTGGAAGAATGCCCACCAGAACCTTACCCACTCTAATGGGCCTATGAAGGCCTTTGCATTTGATGTTACTATCATGACCTAGAAGGCGTTGAAGATACTCTAGAAAATCTTGTGGGTTGAAGTTGAGAACGTCACACCACTCCAATATAACCACCGAACCCTCTAGCAAAATTGTCCTCAATAATTATGGCCTTCTCCATTGTGACCTCCAAGGTCTTTAGCTCAAACAATCAAACACCACCACTGATTCTAATATTTAGGCCTCTCACAAAACACTTAACTATCATCCTCTCATCCTTGGTTGAGCTCCCATACTACTTATGATCAAAGAAATAGTTCTCATATTGATCAACCATCATGCCAAGATGGCATAGCTCATGGAACTCATCTTCACGTCTTTGCCTATAATTATTTGAGAGGTAATGTATTTGAAACCTCTCCAAGAAGGTCACCATTGGACAATGGCAATGTATAGATGATGCCTTTGCTCCTATTGATGTCACCAAGTGGAAGCAAAAGCCTCACAAGTGCATGATGACATATTGAGCCTTGAAATTTCCACCATAGGGATGCATCACAAAACAACAAACCAAATCTAGAAGCCAATTCTTTACATTTGAACCCGTTGATGAAACCTCAAAAGTGGGTGGATGGGCTTGAAGAAGATATCTTATGTGCCTTTTTAGAATACCATCCACATCCACCACTTGCCTATACCACCCTCCATGGGGTGGATCCTGAGCTGACATCTCCTCTACTCTAGAATTATGAGGGCTCCTAGAGCAATTTCTCTCTCCAAGGTGATCCCACAATAGTGAGTCCCACTTTTTGGCAAAAGTGGGACATTGAAATCAATATTTTTAACCAAATTTCCCTTTTTTTGACACCTATAACAACTGGACCATTTATAATTTGGAGATGATGTGAACTAGTGATTTTTGAGATTTTGTGTGTAGATTATAAATGTATATTTCAATTTTTTTTAAGAAATATATATTTTTTATTTTTTTATGGAACTTTTAATAACTTAATTTTTTAGTTAACATTATTTTGAAAAGTGACCTTACTTTCATACAACATAACCTTTTTAGAAAGGATAAAAGTATTAATATTTTAAACAAAATTTGTAACATGCTTAATATCTAGTTAGCGGATATTTTTTCATACTTTTTTGCTACATAATTTATTTATTTTTATAAATTTTTGAAGTGAGATTAACTATAATTTAGATATACCAAGACCCCTAATAACATTCACTATCTCTAGGATTGAGAGATGGAGAAACAGTCGACTGGGAGAAGCGAGCAAAATAGTTTGAATTTTGATGGCTGCGTGGGGGAGGATGAGGTTGATCCAAAGGATGGTGGAGAAACGGATGGACTACCTGGTCCGCGTGGGTCTTCTCTTCTCTCTGCAGACCTTTCCTTGGTTGCTGGGCTTGGGCCATTATTTTTTCCTGTTGATGTTTGGTTTGTTCGAGCTGGACCTATGTGGTTCTTTGTTGCTGTGGAGGCCTGTGCTAGTTCGAGCTCTAAGGATGATGGGAGAGTTGTTGATGGGTTCGCTGCTGTCTGGTGTTTCTTTTGCTCTCCCTTTTGTTGCTCTTGGCGTACATTTTTCCTGCATTTTCCTGTGTTGCTCAGGATTTTTGCTAGGCGGTGGATGTGCTGTGTGTTGGGGGCTCCTGTATTCGCTTGTGAGGCTCCAGATGTGGTGTTGGGTTTTTTTGTTGTGGGTTGGTTGGAGGAGTTTGTTGTCCTATTCTCAAACCTTGTTTGGCACGAAGGGTTGGAAGTTGCTTTTTCCTGATGTGCCTCCTCTCCTCTCTCCATTTGCAGGACCTCCTTGTTCTCTCTAGCTTTTTTGGGGTTTTTTTTCCTCTGTGAGGGTGCTTTCATTATTTGGGGTTGTGGTGGATGGTTTGCCTCTGGTGGAGTGGTTTGTGGAAAGTTCTTGGCATGTTTTCAGAGCCTGAACAACGTGTAGGGTTGGAGGTTGGTCTTCATTGTATTTCTGAATTTTTGCTCTCTCTATTTGGAGGTTTTCCTTGTTTTTCCCTTCCTCTTTTTGGACCCTTGGTGCTGGTGAGTTTGTTGTTCGGGGTTGTGGTTGTTGGTTTTCCTCTGGTGGAGTTTTTTGTGGTGAGTTCCTGACATGTTTTAGACCCTGACCGGTGTGTAGGGTTGGAGGTTGTTATTCAATGTCTTGCCGACTTCCTGCTCTCTCTATTTGGAGGTTTACCTTGCTTTTCCCTTCCTCTTTTCGGTCCCTTGGTGTTGGTTTTTTCCTCTGTGGGGATGATTTCTTTGTTTGGAGCTGAGGTTGTTGGTCTGCCTTTGGTGGAGCTGTTTGTAGTTAGGTTTTGGCATGTTTCAGACCCTGATTGGCATGTAGGGTTGGATGTTGTTTTTCACTCTTGCCAGCTCACTACTCTCTTTGCTTAGAGGCTCTCCTTGCCTTCTCCTTCTTTCTTTAGGCCCCTTTGTTTATCTATTGTTTTTTTTTATTGGTTGGTTGTTGTAGCTGCTGGTCTTGGTGGCTGCCAAGGTTTTCCTGGGTGGCCAGTTGTTGTGGCTGTGGCACAACTGGGTTATTTTATCTTGGGCTGCTTTGGCTCAATTGAGTGGTTTTCTGCTAGATAGCTAGGTGGTTTAGTTTTATTCTGTGATCCAGGTTGGGATTGTGTTGCTCGTGGTGGAATGCTCTACTTTTTCCTCTCTGCTTTAGTCTTCTTCTTTGCCAAAAGAGGTTTTGGTGCTCTCTACTATGGGTGTAGCTACTTCCCGTTGGTTTTTTAGCTGTGGTTTTCTTTGGAGGTGAAGCCCTCTTCTATTGAGGTGAAGAGGTGGACTATGGATCAAGTGGGAAGTTCTATTTTTTGTGGTTTTGGGCTTCACTTCTTCCTCTCCTATAGAGGGGGGCCCCTTCCTATTAAAGTGGGGGTCAGGTTGGTGCTACAGGGTGACTGGTGTTGTGCCCGTGCTGAGAATATTTAGTGTTTCTCTTTGAGCCCTAACTCCCCTATTGAGGTGGGGATTTTGGTTTTGTTGGATGGTGTTGTCAAATGTTGTGCTGATGTCTGGCTGGTTTTGGCTAATGGTTACTTGGTTATTTCTGGTTGTTTGCTACTGGCTGGTGCTGGTAAGTGGTGTGTTGTAGTCTGGCTGATTTAAGCTGATGGTTTCCTGGCCATCTCAGGTTGTTCTTGGATTCAAGTTCCTTTTTTAATTCTTGGTTATGTTGGGTTTAAGGTTCCCATTAAAATTTTTCTTTTGTTGCAGATTTAAACTTTCACACTAATCATTCTTAATCTGCTTATGGGGTGTTGCTGGTTGTCTATGTTTTACTCTTTTGCAACAGAGTCTCTTTATGTGGGTTTCAGGACCTCGTCAATACCTATTTGTTAATGGTTTCGGGTCAATTCAAAACCTGTTGTTAATGGTTTCGAGTCCATTCAAAACCCATTTTTCCCATTAATCAAAACTATAATTTAGACATAGGTTACTTACATACAACATAATTTTTTTTGTATGTATCTAATTTTTTTTTTTGTTAAAATAAGGACACCAATACCTAGTAGGTAGAGTTTGAGGGATAGGGGATTGAAGGGATTTATAGGGCAAAGAAACACTTGAGGATCTTAGAACTTGGGAAGTTGAGGATCTAGCAATTGTAGGAACATAGGGTGATTGGAACAATGAGATTGATAGTCTCTAGGAGAGGTGAAATTTTATAGACTTGGAGTTTGGTGTAATGCCCCACTAGGAAAAATGTGACCCTTCTCCAATAATTCATCCAGTTGCAACCAAAGCTCACTAAAATCTCCAGTAAGTTGCCTAATAAATGAGATCTTCTCTGGGAACAAGGTATATGAAAAATCTATCTTGCTTTGGTGGTATACTTGAAATATCACTTAGAAAGACATTAGTAAAATCCCTAAGGATAGGATGATCATTAAGAGACACCTCAGAAAATCACCCTTGGATAGATCACTCACAAAAATAACAAACATTTGACAACCCTTCTACATTCTTTATTTCAATTGATTGGATGAAATCATGTGAAGAGACATGAGTCTCTAAACCCCAAATAACCCCACTCATTGACTAAGGTCATCAACACACTCAATTGACTTACATTGGAAATCAATGCATGCTTGGTGATCCTTTAACCAATCCATACCCAAGACAATCTTGTAGGATCCTAAAGGTAGGATACATAGGTGAACAATGATAGTGAAGGTGCCTAAATCCAACAAACATCCATGCACAAGGGAGTCCACGACCTCTTTAGCACTAGTAGCTAACTCAACCTGCCAATGATGACTCTACTTCACTGCCACTAGCTAACAACACTCTACCAAGGATGGAAAAATAAAAGAATCTGAAGCACTAGAATCAATCAATAAGGAAACATGAACTCCATCCAACACATGTGAGGTCTTGATGATGGTACCATGATGCTTAGATCGATGGTTATCTGCTATCACAAATACTCTATGAGACCTACTAAGATCTCCCATTGTCATCTTTAAAGCTACAAATCTTTGAGCACAATTGGTGCAAATCTATGAGGAAAAAATCCTACAAAGTGACCCTACTAGCCACATGTGAAACATGCTCCCCTAACTTGAGTTTATTGGTGCAGGTGCACTTGATAGCTAGAAACTCAAGTGACTAGAGCTAGACTGATCGCTTTGTGCTAGTCGCTTGTATTGAGGATCCCTAGCATGTTGTCAATTATGGTCTTTGGAAGAATGCCCACCAAAACCTTGCCCACTCTAATGGGCCTATGAAGGCCTTTGCATTTGATGTTACTATCAAGACCTAGAAGGCATTGAAGATGCTCTAGAAAATCTTGTGGGTTGAAGTTGAGAATGTCACACCACTCCAATCTAACCACCAAACCCTCTAGAAAAATTGTCCTCAATAATTATGGCCTTCTCCATTGTGACCTCCAATGTCTTTGGCTCAAACAATCAAACACCACCACTGATTCTAATATTTAGGCCTCTCACAAAACACTTAACTATCATCCTCTAATCCTTGGTTGAGCTCCCATACTACTTATGATCAAAGAAACGATTCTCATATTGATCAACCATCATGCCAAGATGGAATAGCTCATGGAACTCATCTTCACGTCTTTGCCTACAATTATTTGAGAGGTAATGTATTTGGAACCTCTCCAAGAAGGTCACCATTGGACAATGGAAATGTCTAGATGATGCCTTTGATCCTCTTGATGTCACCAAGTGGAAGCAAAAGCCTCACAAGTGCATGATGGCATATTGAGCCTTGAAATTGCTACCATAGGGATGCATCACAAAACAACAACCCAAATGTAGAAGCCAATTCTTTACATTTGAACCCATTGATGAAACCTCAAAAGTGGGTGGATGGGCTTGAAGAAGATATATTATGTGCCCTTTTAGAATACCATCCACATCTACCACTTGCCTATACCACCCTCCATGGGGTGGATCCCGAGCTGACATCTCCTCTACTCTAGAATTATGAGGGCTCCTAAAGTAATTTCTCTCTCCAAGGTGATCCCACA
>VDFB02143402.1:0-27239 GCA_007258455.2 Sequoia sempervirens | reverse complement strand
TATTCGAAGCTATGAATTCTACATTGAGACCTTTTTTGAACAAACAACATCATTTGCTAAATTTCCTACCAATTGACCTCATGGACTGCATAAATGTATGCAAAAAATAGACCAAATTTTATCCTAATTGAAATTCCACACTTTCTCAGCGTACCCATTGCACACTAAGGTGTGATTGCTAGTTAAGTTTGATTTGTATGTTTTATTTTAGAACTAGAATGGTAGAGATAGGATAGAATAATACCATTGGTTGAAAATTCATTGTAAGAACCTTAAATTCATACCTTAAACCTACAAGATAAACCTTATAATCAAAACAAAAATCTAACACTTAAAACTAAAAACTATTGTATTTTGTGATAAAACAACCTTGTTTGACCTTAGTAAAGATGACTTATCTACTTGTTACATGATTATGGCATAGTATTTGATGGGACCTACAATAAAAACCCTTATGAATACAATGAGGGGTTTGTAGAAAGAGAAGACTATGTATGTGGTATTTCTAAAGTGGTACTTGGTTCAATTATGTGATGGTCAAGTAACACAAATCAATGCAAGATGATATCATTGGATGAGTATTAGTTGGCTAGTATATTCTTACTAGATCAATCAAGAGAAAATTGATAGCTAAGTACTTGAATTTTATTTTATTTACACTTGATAAATGTGAGATTATAGAGGTATTATGTTTCTCAATTGAAGTAAAGAAAGTGGTTGAAATGGAAGTAGAATATCTTAGAAACTCATAAAGGATACATATATAGATATATCTTCTTTATATTATCCTTGTAATTAGTTATTTATCTTCAAATATAAAAAATTAAAAGGAATCCAATGTGTATCATCTAATAATAACTTATAGAAAATATCAAAAAAATCAATAATAAAAAAATATATATTAACTAAGAAGCCATGCAAGCATACAATAGTATATGTTGGTAAAACTATAATATATACAAGAAAGAAATATATGCATACAATGTCACATGTTAGTAATACAAAACACATGTCACTATGCGGGGTCAACATGACGAAACACTAATTTTTTGGGAATGAAATAACCAAAGATATGCTCAAAGAATATCTAATCATAAATAGTCGTAGAGTAATTAGGATTTGATCATATGGAAATTTCTAGGAGAGCTACAATAGTTGTAACATCATGAATTAACAACATTAAAAATTAAATCATGAATTAGTTATGTAGCCATATAAGTCAAATATAATTTTATCAATAAATCAATATCAAATAGATAATATAATCACATAACTCATACATTTCAATGTCATTGATCTTCTTCTTCATCTAACTTTTGTCTGTATCATCCAGTCTAGATTCGACATTGTAAGGATTGGTCATATCATCATCATCGTCATTGATATTAGTTTTGATAATGTTATCATCCACACAGATATCATCTTCATGAACATTAAATCCTACATCATCATGATCTAGTTCCTCTTCTTCGACATCTTCGTCAGGCACATCATCAACTAACTATTGATCCTAATCATCATCTACATCATCTTCTAGTTCTTCGGTATCTTCTTCTTCCACCACATTATACTTTACTGGCCTTCCTCTTAGATCATGTCTAACAACAAATGACCAACCCAATTTACCTAGAACCTCTAAGTAAAATACTTGCTCACATTGGCTTGGAAGAACATAGGGCTCATTTCTAGCTCGCTTATCAACCTTGTATTAACCATGGTAAATCCATTATCATGTTCAATAATAGTTCTCTCTGGATCATTTTCATTCAATCGTAGCCTATACCATTGGATGACAAAAAAAACTAATCTGAAGGAATTAAAGTCACACTCAAGTATATCATCCAAAATCCTATAGTATCGATTTTCTGAGACTTCTAGATGTATGTTGCTTCTAGATGAAACATTAGTCACCTAAAAGTCTGCAATTATCCCAGAATCACAAGTTTTCTTCATGTCATCCAAATTTTTGATTCAAAATTTATGACCATTGCACCACATAGCCTTGTGGTGTTTCACCTACAATATGTCAAACGTGTAAAAATTATTGCAATATCGTCAGTTCATAAACATATTTATTCTTGGCTGAATGTATGCAAAGAAAACAATCTCAAGATATATATACATCAATATACTTGAAACTAATTAAATAATATAAGTGGGATTAATATATTTATACTGCACTCAAGTATCTCTTTAAACCATTTTATTAAATCAATTTGGTGTAACATTGGAATTCCATTACGATGAGCTTTTGTCCAATGAAGCCACACCTTCCCATGTTAATGCGACCAGATTGTTGGACACTTAACTATACCATCATCCGAATCAAGACCTGCTTATGACTGCGACAAATGTAGTGCATCCCACTGACTAACCGTATAAAAAAATTGAAATTCACAAACAACGATAATTAGTTAATTACCACGGTATACAACCCACTTATAATTGGATGTATATTGAAGATTAATAATTAAATAAGTAAAATATACATAAAACCAAATGTAGAATGTATTCCCAATTAACTTCCATGACCACATCTTATAATTACCTCTCACTTTCCCTCTTAATCTACCTTTCCCCATCGTACCCCTTCAAATTTTTTAATGGAGTTGGAATCCCAAATGCGATCTACATGGATCTTTGCTGCTATCTTAGGAAGATATTTAGTAATGTACACCATGGTTTGGTATACCATATATCTCTCCACCATAGAACCCTCAGGATGTGCTCTTTGTCTAACCAAAGCCTTCAAAAATTTCAAGTGCCTCTCAACCATCCACATTGATCTTGTGTGTACAGGTCCACACAATTCAATCTCCTCAACTTGGTGTATGAGGTAGTGTTCTTGTGCATTGAAAAATGTTGAAGGTAGACACTTTTTCATTTCACACATTAGACAAGGAATTTTCTCTTCCAATAATTTATATCTTCTTTTATGGATTTTTAGATGACAACCATCTGCTGTGTGATTCAAGGTAAATATATTAACAATATTTAACAAAAATATATAGTATATTACATAACAAGTAAAACAAATGGTAATTATAATATCTATACAACAAATTGAACAAATATCGCTACTTACCTCATGTATTTTCCAAGATCATATATAACTTGCTCGACATTGTTGTTGAAGTTTTCTGGGAGAGATAGAGGTAGAACATACTCCAACAATTATAAAATGATCTTTTCATTATTTTTCCAAAAGTAGTAAACATAATACACTGAAAAGTACATGCAGTATACATATATATATATAATATACCAAAATAATTACCTTAATGAAGGTATGCCAATCAAGCGTTTTCATCCTTGACCCAAATTCACCTTTCTTTGTTATGATATTGTTTATGTTCGTAGAAAATCCTGTGGGAAATCAAATTTTTCGTATTACTTTTTTTATAGCATTTCTTTGTTGCTCCGTTAATAACCAAGGAAGGGCGCTTATATTAATTTGGTCTTCATCGCAATTTAATTGAATGACATTTTTCATTGCATGATTGGCTTCCTGAATGTCACTACAAATTTTGACAATTTTTTCTTTGTCATTCCTTTCATTCAATATTTTTCATAACGTTTCTATTATATTATTTCTGATATGCATTATATCAAACAAATGCACAATTTGTAGCTACTCATAGTAGGGAAACCTACTAAATTGTCTAGGATAACTTTTCAGTCCTTGTGGAAACCGACCATTAATGTTTTGATGACCTTCATCAAGAATATATGCTAAACGAAATTAACAATGACACCATTGTCAATTACAACATGAGTAAACAAAACACAATATAAAAAATATATAAATTCCAAACATATTATATATGATAAAACAATTTGGATCCCAATGTATAACCTGATGATTAATTCTATTATATTCCAACTTCCATAGAGGTGTCATTCTTTATGGTTTTGATAGTCTCTCTTTCCATTGAAAGATACAAGTTTCAAGATGTCTGATATTTCTATGATTTATGTGATAAAGTGTCTATACTCTCATTAAAACTTCTTCCTAAACTTGTTTGAACAACGTAGATTTCATCTTTGGGACCAAATTCACATGCAAAGCTCTTGTTCTTGAAGACTCGCCAAATATATATAATTGGATTAAATATGTCAATTTTTATAGTTATATATAATGATTAGATTAAAAACACATGATATCTACTTCATAAAATTAAATATCGTTAAAGTGTAGTCGAACGTTATAACATACCACAAAAATGTGTTAGCCCTAGGGCATCAAGAATTGTCCATACAAGCATTGCATGGAATTGAAATTGTCTTTGTCCTATTGATCTAGAGACATCATACATAGTGACGTCATTCCATAACTTTAGTATCTCATCGATAAGAGACTCGATATATACATTCATCTCTTTAACTTGGTACTTACCTAGTTGAATGAGCATAAAAATTACATAATTATTATAACCATTTTACTGCAATATATATATATATATATTAATGTACATGACTATTAAATGAAAAAAATATAAGTCATTATGCAACAAATAAGACAAATGAGATGCTACTACGTTAAAGAAAATTGATGTAAAAAATACTTGGAACAATCATTGCCAACATTATGTGCTCCCTCTTTATTGACATCCATGGAGGAATGTTATTATTGATAACAAAAATGGGTCACACCGAGTAAATAGATCTCAACTCTCAAAATGGATTGACACCGTCCACTACCAATGAAAGCCTGAGATTATGAGGTTCTTCTTTAAAGTGTGGCCATTTTTCCTCCATGTCCCTAAATGCAGAACCATCCACAAGCATTCAAAGAATGTCATCTTCACTTCTATTCCGTGCATGGTAATCCATAAATTGCGCTAAGCTTTCACACCTAAATAATCATTGCATACATGGAATAATGGGAATATAACGAAGAACCTTGTGAGGAACCTTTTTTGTTAGTTGATCTATTCGATATCTACTTATATGACATTCCAGAAATTCTGTTGCAAATTCATGTTTATGATATATAATATGATCATTGGGACATGCATCTATTGCTTGATACTCCATTCCAATATGTTTCATAATGGTAGATAAATCTCAGTATGAGCGAGGTAAAATATTTGATGGTGGTAACAAAAATTCACCTATTAGTCTACAACAAAAAAATAATTTGTTAATATAAAGAATATCAATGGTACATATTTCATCCTTTATTTACTAGTGATGAACTAACAACAATTAAAATAGATAAAAAAAGATGGCATAAATGACATACCTTAACATCCGTGAGATTCCTATGTTGGATAAACCATTCATAACCTTCAAGTTCACCAGCAACAATACAACAAAGAGAAGAGTTGTTTGGAAGCCTTCATAAAGGGGCTCATATGCCTTCTAAAGTATAGGTAAATCATGAACATCATCAAAGTCATCTCGATCATCATGATCAGCTATGCCACTAAATGTGTCATGGATCAATGTATTTGTACCATCATTCCAATTTTTTTGGCTTATGATCATCTTCTTCCATAGGATCATTAACTTCATCTTCATATTCACAACTCCATGTTCCTTCATGCAAAACCACATTCTCTGGTCGATAATCCATATCATGTGCCCTAGGGTGCCCCACCTTTATAATAATGATCGACACAAATAAACCATGATCATGATCAAGTGATTTTTTATATATATAAAAAATGTTAAAACAATATAAACATTTACAAATTCAATCAATATAAAGACATATAATGAACAACTTACCAATGGACGATAATCATGCCCCCCTTCAATGTGACCATGTTGCCTACAATGTTTCTCAGCTGTTGTGATTAAAAATCTTCTCGTCTTTAAGCCCTCGCAATTATTGCAAGGACAATAACATTTCCCATCACCCTTTCTTTTCAATCTAGCCCACAATCTAGCAAGTGTCTCTTCATTTTGTTTTGAACTAATATTATTTAACATGATTTTTCTTTACCAAGCTTGAATATTTAGATCTTCAAAAAATATCAAACTCACACTCCAATGATTTTTAATCATAGACAGGTAACGAAATCTAATAATTCTGATATTTTGCACCCAAAAAATTTGGCCTATAACCTCCACAAACTATCACAAGTATAGAAAATTTGCAAGTAGGTAAAATTCACAAGTTTAGCATGAAAAAACTATCGCAAGTATAGATAAATTGTCAAACTCACTTTTATTTATTAATATTTATGCCCGACGTTTGTCGAAAAAGTGACGAAAAATCACTGATTGTCGAAATTTCGACGAAAATCACTGTTCATCAAAATTTTGACGAATGTTAGGCACAATTTTTTTTAAAATTTGAAAAGTACACATGTACCTAACAATTCATCTAATTGTACATCTTTCGTTGGAAAGTTTCATCATATTTTGCAGTCAAATGAGTTAGTAAAGTGCAAAATGGTGCAAACTTCAGCATGTTGTTACTCAGATACCGTGATACTTAGAAATTGCTTGTCTGATCCTATGCAATTGTGTTGGGCCCCTCTACAAAAACCTCTCTCAGTTTTGGCTATCTCAAAGTGGTTTTCCCATGGTGGTGGATTTTCACTTGATGAAAAAAGTGTCAAATTCAAGCAGTGCAATGTTGCAAAGTGGTGCAACTTTCGTTCTACAACTCGTGTGACCAAACAAACTGTTCCAACTCATTTGAATAGGTATGTTTACACTAGGCATGGTCTTCATTCGCGTCCAAACATGCGGAATCACTCCGAGCTATGTTCAACCGGATTGATTCCTTAAGAGTCCAAAGTGCAAAATGGCTGCAAACTTTAGCATGTTGTTACTCGGATACCATGACACTTAGAAATTTCTCATATAATCCTACAGGATCATGTTGGGCCCCTCTACAAAAACCTCTCTCAATTTTTGCTATTTTGGAGTGATTTTCCCGTGGTGGTGGATTTTCACTTGATGAAAAAAGTGTCAAATGCAAGCAATGCAAAGTTGCAAAGTGGTGCAACTTTTGTTCTACAACTCGTGTGACCAAATAGATTGTTCTGACATGTTTGAATAGGTATGTTTACGCTAGGCATGGTCTTCTTTCACACTCAAACATGTGGAATCACTCTGAGCTATGTTCAACCGGATTGATCCCTTAAGAGTCCAAAGTGCAAAATGGCTACAAACTTCAACATGTTGTTACTCAGATACTATGATGCTTAGAAACTTCTCGTCTAATCCTATATGATTGCATTGGGCCCCTCTACAAAACCTCTCTCAGTTTTCACTATCACAAAGTGGTTTTCCGGTGGCAGATTTTCACTTGATGGAAAAAGTGTCAAATGCAAGCAATGCAAAGTTGCAAAGTGGTGCAACTTTCGTTCTACAACTCGTGTGACCAAACAGACTGTTCCAACACATCTGAATATGTATGTTTATGCTAGGCATGGTCCTCTTTCACACCCAAACATGCGGAATCGCTCTGAGCTACGTTCAACCGAATCGATCCCTTAAGAGTCCAAAGTCCAAAATGGCTGCAAACTTTAGCATGTTGTTACTCGAATACTGCGATGCTTAGAAACTTCTCATCTAATCCTATGGAATTGTGTTGCACCCCTCTACAAAAAACTCTCTGGGTTTTCACTTTCTTGGAGTGGTTTTCCCATGGTGGCGGATTTTCACTTGGGGAAAAAGTTGTGAAATGCAAGTACTTAAAAGTTGCAAAGTGGTGCAACTTTTGTTCTGCAACTCATGTGACCAAATTGATTGTTTGAACACATTCGGATGGGTAGGTTTACACTAGGCATGGTTCTCTTTCACACCCAAACATACGAAATCACTTTGAGCTATGTTCAACTAGCTTGATCGCTTAAAGGTCCAAAGTGCAAAAGGGAAGCAAACTTTGATGGGCTATTACTTGGAAACCGTGATACTTACAAACTCTCTATCTAAGCCTATGGGATTGTGTTGGGCCCCTCTACAATAACCTCTCTCAGTTTTTGTTATCTCAGAGTTATTTTCATGTGGTGTCCAATTTTCACTTGATGGAAAAAGTGTCAAATGGAAGTAGTGTAAAGTTGCAAAGTGGTGCAACTTTCATTTTGCAATTCGTGTGACCAAACAAACTTCTCCAACGCATCCTGATAGGTAGGTTTATGCTAGGCATGGTCCTCATTCACACACAAACACGCAGAATCACTTCGAGCTACGTTCAACCGGCTTGATCCCTTATGATGACATGTGAAACAATCGAAAAAAGAAACATACACACGACAATTGAGAAGTCTGAGTATTCTACACAAAAAGCATATGATCATTGGTGCAGAGCACCTTGTTCCTCCATTTGATGAAGAAGGTATAATTCAATGGTTTTACTAATTATAATGTCAAATAAGGCCATGATAGGCCATTTTGTAATCTTGCTTTTAGTTTTAAGTTAGTGTGGGGTCATTTGAGTCAATTATGTAAGTATGATACGAAGTATGAATAAGAAAATAACATCAGTAAAGGAATTGAAAGAGATTACTAATATTGCCCCTATTCAAAATTCATAATTTAGGCCTTAAAAGCAAGGCTAGACGAGGTGAAAAGAAAAAATTGCTTGAGAATAAGTTAGAATAGGTTGGAAATAGGGTGAGGTTGTGGAGTTTGATGTGTTCAAATAGTCTGCAAGGACAAGGGAGGTCAAAATTATGTTATGGCATGATGCCCTACTTGGGAAAAGAGGGGTTTTAAATGAAAAAGAGAGGTTTGAGGGAGTAAAAGTGGGTAAATTCAAGGGGAAACATAATTTGGTGGTCAATTAAGTTTGTGTTGGAAGAGGTTTTGGGGTTGTATGATGTTTGGATATGGGTTTTTCAATAAACCCTAGTGAACTTTGAGAAAAGTGAGGGTTTAAAGGATATTGGGGTTAGAGGGCCAATCACGCCCTAAAAATTGTGGATTTTGTGGATTTGCAAACTGATAAATGCTGCCCAATGGTGTTTTGCAATTGGAAGAGTGATTGAGAGGGTGTTTCTTTGTTAAATAGACCTATTCAGGGGTCTAGGACAACTTTGAGTCCATTTCTTATTTGTATTATAAATTATAACTTTCTTTCTCCCGAGTCCATTTCATATACAAGAAATAATATTGCAAAAAGTTGACATATAAATATTTCGACGTGTTTATATGGTGACGCATCAAAAACATAACAATTCATTTTGTACTATTAGGATTATGCTTTGAAAATATTTATAGACTATTGAAGATAAATATTTGTATGATAATGTGTCAAGAAGTTAACTACTTCATCTACTTTGAATATTATGTTTTGCAAGTGTTATGAAGATTATGTATCCTTTGCTTAATTGAGTTGTTCCAATCAAAGGATTAAATATATTAGAATCTTTTTATGAATCATTTCATGGAATACCAATTTAAAACGTGTTTTTTTTCATTTAGATAAAGTTGTTTAGCATCAATCAATTAATATTCAAGACAAACCATGAAGGAAAATAATGATCAATGCTAGGGCTAACCAATTAATAAGTATACACGTGAATAAGTCAAGCATGTACATGTGAATAAGGGAAGCACAAGTACTCAAAAACATGTAAGCCTTGAAGTATACAAACGAATACATAGTATACACAAATTAATACAAAGTATATGCACGAATACAAGGTATACACATGAAAACACGAAAGTTGCAAAGTATACATTGGAACACATGTAAGTCACAATGTATACACGTAAGTTGTAAAGTATACACTTGAATACACATAAATCATATCTACTGAACCATCAATTTAGAATGCAAATATGGACACCACCGATAAAAAAGATTTGTATTAACCAAATAGCCATGTAGGAATACATCAATATATGTCGATATAAGTATGAAATATAGGTACAAAATAGCCATATAGGCATACAATGTCAAATATATCCAATAAAAAATATGTACAAAAGTGCCATGTAGGCATACAACAAAGGGCTCTAGAATCAAAATTCATTGCTCTTCATGCTCACGAAATAAACTCTTTCCCTTTGCTTGTCGATCAGATGGCAATACATTTGTCACTCATTCCTGCTACGCTCGAGGAGTGCTCCTGTTGCTCCTAGTGTTTAGTTCTTGGTGAAGTTTTATCTGTTACAATAAGAAGTAAATACATTAGTATATAGAAATTACATTATAAAAAATGATATATTTAACAAAATAATCACTTACCACCATCTGATGATCACTCTTCATAAGGGAAATATTTGTACGCCTAGGCTGAGGCGTGCTAAATCCCTGTATAAACCATCCAAATAGAAATTAAACTATGAATCAATAATGGTTTGATTTTTCACTAAATAACATCTATAACAATGAATGTAAATTGAAATTTAGTAATTTTCCTCATACCTCCCCTGTCAGAGCCATCGATGATTGTATAGCAGATGAAACATCGATCTCCATTGCCATTCTCACATTAAGAGGTGTTTCAGCTTGCAACATATAAAAATAAAACAACAAATTATTCAATCAAAAAAACTACAATAGAGATCCACGTCATGACTTATAATGTATGAGATAATGAACAAAATTTTGAGTACTTATTAAACTATATATTTCTAACTATCATGCTTACTATTTTCCCTATCCATATCTTGTTTGAAAGGATGTGTTTTTAGGATTTTACCCATAGCAACAAGTTGATGAACCATTTGATCAAATGATTTCATAGACATGTATGATAATTGTGGTGGCATAGAGAAGGCAGTGAACTATTTGAAAAAATTCCTCAAAGAAATGGGGTCTAATGGTGATGGAATGCCATTACAAACAAATGCACGTCATGGCATTCAATCACCATAAGACCGATTTCTTTCAAACATTTTTTCAGACAATTCATTTCCCTCTATGGTATTATTGCTAACTATTATTCTTTGATAGATATTTTTCCAAGCATCCATATTTTGTTGGAAAGCACCTATTTTAGGCTTTTAGCCATAGTAGCAAGGAAGTGAGTAGTTTGATAAAATGCTTTCGTACACATGTATGGAAAATGTGGTATCATAGAAAAGGTGGTGAGTTGTTTGAAGAAATTCCTCAACGAAATGTGGTCTCATGGTGATGGAATTTTTGGAAAGAACTTATTTTAGGCTTTTAGCCATAGTAGTAAGGAAGTGAGTAGTTTGATAAAATGCTTTGGTACACATGTATGTAAAATGTGGTATCATAGAAAAGGTGGTGAGTTGTTTGAAGAAATGCCTCGAAGAAATGTGGTCTCATGGTGATGGAATGGAATTCCATCACCATGAGACCACATTTCTTCGAGGAATTTTTTCAAACTACTAATTGCCTTGTCTATGCTATTGCTTACTATTATGCTTTGATAGATTTTTTCCAAGCATCCATAGTTTGTCGTGTAGGTGCACCTTTGCAAGCACATGCCTCCATGAGGAAAATTTAGGAGTTTGAATTGGTTAAGGTGTTTTTATGATGTAATAAGGCTTAAATAGCCATTTTGGAGGTTGTAATAGTCTTAGTTAGTTAATTTAGGCATAAAGTGAAAAATTGCAAAATATTGACAAAGTTGTCAATTTCAAATGTTGTAAAAATGCAAAAAAGGTGTAAAGGCATGGAATGCCAAGGGTCAAAGTAGTTGTAGAGGTTATTGAGTCATTTTAGGAAGTTGGAAAGGTTGGAATTTTTTTAAAAATGATATGATCCATCGATGTAAGTTGTTGTTGGAGAGATTGAAGGAGAAAACTAATAAAATATCACTGTTATATTGCTATTTTTCTGTGTTTTTCTCCATTATCTGCTAGTGTACTGTTCCATACAGGTGGCAGGGAATTTTTCATGCGTGTTAATTGAAAGGGTTATGTTTTGGCATCAATTTAAAACTAATTTTAGTGTTTGACATTGATTTTCAAGCTTTTGGTGGCCTGATTACTTAGGTGGTCAGAAAATAGGGGTTTAGTGGTTTGATTGCTTAAATGACTGGATAGGCCATTCCACCTTTTTGTACCCATTGTTTCTTGGTAAAATGGACCTGAATAATGTAGGAGTAGGTTTGGAAGATATATATTAGGTTTGGGAAGGATATTTGGTGAGTTTCTCAATGTTGCCCTATTGTAAAAACTAGTTTTAGTGCCTTTGAGCAAGGCTAGAGTGAGACAGTTGAAGAAAGGGATAGAGAACCTGATGGAATCTCATGAGATCTATGTAATTATATGTGTTTAGAATTTTTTGTAAACCTGAGAGGCCAAGATTCATTAGTTGTGAGAAAGAGAGTATGAAACCCTAGTTAGAAAGGGTGAAAACAAGTGAAAAGTGAGAGGTTCATGAAGGAAGTGTCATAAAGACTTCAAGGAAGCATAAGAGAATTATAAAATGAGCATGTGTAGACATAAAAAATCTTGATTGAGGTGATTTTAAGATTGTGAGAGGTTAGGGCACAAGAGTTTCAATAAGCCCTAGTTGATTGCAAAGAAAGTGAGGGTTTTATGAACATGAGTCTAAATGAGCGAGTGGAGACCTAAAAGTTGAATAATCTAAGGTTTTGTTGGTTTTATTTTGATTATTTAGTGGGCTCAAGGTTTGGTTGTGTGTTTGGAGAAGTGTGTCTTTGAAAAAGAGGCCTAATTCAGGCCCAATTCAGTGTTGAAAGCTAGGTTTGGAATCAACGATCCAAAGGAGTTGGTATTGAGTTTTTTATATGTGAAAGTAGGCCATGATGGGTGCTTGATTTGGGGATGTTTTGACAAGGTTGTTTGATAAAATTGAAAGTTTTGATAGGAAAAGTGGGTTGGTTGACCTAGTAGGAAGACTAGGAAGAATTGAGTTTTTGAGTTGCAAAGTGGATTGAATCCTTTTGAATGATGAAGTTAAGTTATTTGACTGCCCTGCATTGTATCAATTTGTTGGAAAGCACCTTTTTTAAGCTTTTAGCTAGAGCAATGGGGAAATGAACTATTTGATAAAATGCTTTGGTAGACATGTATGGAAAATGTGGTAGCATAGAAAAGGCAGTGAGCTATTTGAAAAAGTGCCTCAAAGAAATTGGGTCTCATGGTGATGGACATCACCATGAGACCGCATTTCTTTGAGGAATTTTTTCAAAAAACTCATTGCCTTGTCTATGCTATTGCTTACCATTATTCTTTCACATATTCCTTCCAAGCATCCATAGCATAGACAAGGAAGTGAACTATTTGAAAAGATGTCAAGTAGTAAAAAGTGCTCTCATAGAATTCCATGACAAGAAAATGCAATTGGAAGCTACTCCTAGACTTATTACTTATGCTATGTGAAGTAATTGCATCACTGCTTATGTTGACTTTCTAAACAACTATATTGTAGTTGAAATTTTGTCATCTATCAACATCTAGTTATTAGTTATGGACTGTGAAGTAATGCTTTGAGTTTGAATGATGTGCAATGTAGCATAATCAATGATATGAATATGAACTACACAAATCTATTAAGTACAATTCATTAGTTAAACTCTTTATTCTATTACTTGCGTGTAGGTTTGAGTAAATCCACTGGCACTAGGAGGTGTTCCCTCGAAACCTCCAATATTAGCCTATTCAACATCCAAAATAACATATTAAAATACCATTCATAAAACAATGCTATTAACTTGTAATAAATTTATAATTGTTTACTAGTTACATACCCTACCGATAGGTGTATTGTAGAAATAAGTAGGTGTAGGGCCGGTGTATCTAGTCTCAACACTATGACCCTACAATTTTATTAAAATCATAAAACTAAATTAGTTAATCTTGCATTTCAAAATCAAAATTTAATAAATTAAATTCAATGAACTTGCTAACTTTTACTTGAGTATCAATGCCATATGTGTCATGCAAAATGTCAATTGCCCTCTCCATCTCCACAGCTACAAACAGATCATGTGTAGTAGTCTCTTGAGTGTTGGTGGGGTCATATGAACAAGTTGCCCCGCAAGATTGACACACATGGGTTCGAAGGCCACCACTCAAAGACTCCCCTGGATGGCACTATAGAATAGGGCTAGTATACTGGATGGTAATCTGGGTCAAAGTGTTGATCACTTGCAACGTCTCTACGTTGACACTCTCCTTTGTGGTGGAAGTAATAACAACTTGTTCTTGAGGTGGCCTAGCGAGAGCTCATCTCCCTTGCTATGTAGGATCTGGCTATGCACCAGGTCTATCCTGAGCCAACCCCCCACCTATCCCCTGGAAGTCCCATATATCAAAATAATTTGGGATTTTGTTCAATATGAACTCAATATATAGTTTCCTAAGGAAATACTTCGGGACTTCACAATTGTTGCACAGTGGGTAATCAAAAACCATGTACCACCTATCATAAAAATAGTTCCTAATCTGTTAGTGGTGGCACCAATGAATAGGAAACCTCTTCACATTGAAGTTAAGATTTTGATTTGTGTGTGGGTCATTGAATAATGAGCACAAATCACCTTTTTTTAATTTTAAAATCCTTTACATCTCTATATGATAGTTTATCTGCGTAATAAGCCCTAGCCGCCTGCCTCATATCTTGCCATCCAGTTATTAGTTTGCTAATTGAATCTACATTTTTCAACATATCTTTCAATGAACTTACCAGGGTCATTCTTTATGTGGTTGAACCATTTGGATCACTCAACCTACTAATTAAATCCTCAATTTGTTTTTTGTTGTTCTCAATTTCACTCATTAAATTTTGTTGAGTGCCAAGAGGGTGTTGAGTGATTGGTGGAGGAGGTTGTTTTTGTTGTTGAGGATTTTTTTCTTGAGGATTTCTCTTCTTGTTGAGGATTTTGAGGGTTAACAGGTTGATTTGCATCTCCTACAAATTCAAAAAAATAAATATCAAATACAACCTAAAACTAACAAATTCAAAACAAAAAGAAAACAATCCTTACCTCTCACACCTCCTTGTCATTGTGGTGCCATCCTTGCAATGAAATAGCAACCATTGATGAAGATTTTGCAAAATACCTCCTCCTCAAATGCGAGCATGAAAAATGGGGGTTTGGCCACGAGCATAACAAAAAACACAATGAAAATGCAAGAATGAATGTGTTTCACTTTTTTTTGCTTTTGACATGTCATAACACAAGTGTGTTATAATGCACTCACTTTATGGGCTTGTTGTGGCTGAGCCTTAGGCTCGACACACCAAGCCATAATGAAAGTGCGTTATAACACACTCGCGTTATAACTTTTCAAAGATTTTTTAAAAAAGTGACCACAAACTGGCTACCCATCTCCATGCACCCACTCAAGAATGAGTTTGGTCTAGCAATGGATGCTTTCTTCAAAGATGATGAGAGGAGGATGTTGGAAAGGAAAAAATGTGGTGACTATTTTCATTCTTCACTCAAGGCAATTTGGAGAGATATTTCTGAGGAGATCATGAGGTATTTTACCCTTGATGGCCACTTTTCTGTTATTTTTGAGCATCATTTTGTTTTGCTTAACCACTTTAGGCATAAGAAGAAGGTGTCATTCCCTTTCTATTTACTGGTCTCTCTAGAAAATGGTACAAGTGGTTATAGATGCAATCCCAAAAACCCTATCCTCCATGAAGGTTTAATTTTGTTGATTTTTTAGTATGTTAAGGCATTTACTCTCCCTACTCAACCCAATATTTCCAATGTTGGAAAAAAAAAGAAGAATCTTGAGTATATGATGGGGTCAGAGGATGATTTCAAGGATAAATATTATTCCCCTAGGTTTGATGCATCCTTGGAGGGTGATTCAGAATCTCTTGTCATCTCTAAAGGTAAGAAAAGAAAAAAGAATCAATCCCATGTTTCCTCTAGGGACAATGAGTATGTCACTAGTGATGAGGAAGAGATTGTACGGTCCTGCCAAAAGTCTAAACTTGTGAAGGGGTCAGGTGGATAAAAGCTAAAGGTTGATGGTAAGAAAAGAAAAAAGAATCAAACCCAGATCTCCTCTAGGGCTGATGAGTATGAAACGAGAGATGAGGCTGAGGTGGGTCGGTCTTGCCAGAAGTCTGAACCTGTGAATGGATCAGGCGACAAAAAGACAAAGGGGGTTGCTTTGGATAATTTGAGCAAGGAGGATTAGGTTAACAAGGTTCAACTAGGGGTATCCTCTATTTCCAATGTGCAAAATAAAGAGGAGTCAAAGAGGAGGAAGTCTCCTGTGAATTTTGGAAGGGTCGAGCCACAGGATAATATTGACAATTTGTTGGATGCTGAGAACCAGTTGTTGGACTAGAACTTGGACAAAGGTGTTGTGGTCTCTACTCAAAAATGGAAGGAGACCATGAAGAATGCATCTACTAGTAGTGATTCCCAAGAAGATTATGTTGTGGACAAGGATGGTTTTAACTTTAGGAGGGATATTATGCCTACTTATCTTTGTCTGGTGAAAGAGAGCTCTCTTTCCTTGTTCAAGCTTTTCAAGTGGGTTTTCCATGAGATGAACTCCACTAATGTTTGGGTTAGAGCTATGAGTAATCACACTAAAGAGCCCTCTTCTTCTAAGGGGCCTAATATGCAAGCTCAAGTCAATAATGTGTAGCTCGAGTTCAATCATTTATTTGACATTCTCAAAATGGTGGTTGATGAAATGCTCAATATGAAGAATTCCTACAAACAAAAGTTTGTTTCCCTTAATGAAAAAATGGAGAAGGTTTTGAAGGTCAGTAAAAATGCTATGTGTGATGAGGTCGAGGGTTTGTGTTTGATGAATAAGAAGGCTAGGAAGCGTCTAGGGGACATTTCTGGTATGAAAGACATGGTGGTTGATGGTGGTTTGCAGCAAAAGATGACTAGTGATATGGGGCCTTCTGCTAGAACCCATAATAAGACAAAAATTAATGCAAAGGTTGGTATTCCTATTGATGAAGTGGTGGAAGTCATGAATTTCCATCAGAAAATAATTGATAGTGATCTTGAAGTAGCGAACATTCTTAAAAATCTCTAGTTTGTTTCTATCTTTTGTGCCTTTTTCTAGATGTTTGTGTATTATTTTTTGGTTGGTTTTTGGTTGCTTGTTCTATTTTTTATTATATGATGAAGCAATGGTTTATCTTGTAAAGGGTCTCAAGGCCCCTTCAAAACCTATTTTTCCTATAATCAAAAATAACTTATTCCATAATTTCCCCCATAATGGAAAAGAGTTAGGCTTCTCTAACGAATTGACAAAGGTCGAGGCCACAGAAAACTTACCATCCACACAAGGGGCCCAAATCACATGATTCAATATCAAAAAAAGAGGAACCCTAACATTACATAGGAACTCCTGAAGGACAATCAAAGAAGGGTCCTATTCTTGAAAATCCTTCCATGCCCCATTCTGGATATAGTTTGCCACCAAGTTACCAAAAAGGAATTTTCACATCGGAACAATAGGAAGGGCCTACAAATGATTGATCAGAGGCTCATAATCACACCAATCATCTTCCCAAAACAAAATTTTGGAACCGTCACCCAGTAGGTATGGCTTAGTAGGGTTTATTTCCCATTTTTCCTACTAATGTTATGGCCTTCATATGGTTAATAGGAGGGATCCAAGGATCAAAATTCTAGTGAGAACCTAAATTGACAATTCGTTGTAGTTTTTTTAGTTGGTTTGGTCATTTCATCTAAATAAATTCCCATTTACTCAATGGTCAACAATGTATTCAATTTTGGTTATTACGTGTTTCTCTTATGAACAATATTATATTTACAATAAAATTATCCATGGAATCCCCATGATCATGTACTTGTTTTTTCAATTAGGTACTAAATTAAAACAATCTCAACTTGTAGTTCCAAGGATTTCTTCGCTAATTAACACCATTAGCAATCAAGTCCCTATAGGGGATAATATTTATCCAAAAACAAGAGCCCACGAGAATTTCAATAGAAGCTAGCATGTTCCAAGATATCCCCATATCGGATAAATATTTATTTTTGACCAGAGAGGCCCAACCCACCTCTCCACTAAGTAGCCTCCAAATGTTCTTTGAAAGTAAATCCTTGTTAAAAGCTCTTATATTTCTAATTCCTAGACCACCCCACTTCTTTGGCCTACAAACTAGGTCCCACACCACAAGAGGAATTTTGGCATTAGCTTCAACCCTCGACCACAAAAATCTTCTCATGATCTGCTCCATTTTTTCCTCAAATTTAGCAGGAATTCTAAATAAACTCATGCAATATAGGGGGAGATTTTGAAGAGTAGATGAAATGAGTTGCACTTTCCCCACCTGGCTATGAAGCGCACCCTTCCAACCAACCATCTTCCTACTGAATTTATACAAGAGTCCAAGCTAGAAGGAGTTTGAAGTCTTAGAAATACAAAAGGGAAGCCCAAAATAGGTCAAGGGAAAATCACCCCAATTACATGAAAGAATCCTAGCCAGCTTTAGTTGGAGAAACTTAATGGTATTAAGGAAGAAAATTTGACTCTTGGGAAGATTAATACACTGCCTAGAAGCCTTCTCATAAGTTGTAATCAACATCTTAACATCCCTGACTTCACGAACAAAAGATTCACCCATCAAGATAGTATCATCAACAAATTGTTGATGATTAATAGGCTCACATCTAGAAGAAGGGGAGAGAACCCTCAAGGAGCCTATAGATAAGCCATTTTGAATGTCTTGACCAAGAAATTCTGCCATCAAAATGAAAAGCAACAAAGAGATAGGGTTTCCCTGCCTCAAACCACGTGAGCTCCAAAAAAAAGGAGAACCATTCACAATAACAACAAAAGGAGTCAAAATAAGTTGTTCGATGAGTTGCAAAAACTTCTGGACAAAAACAAAATGAGCTAAAATAGCCAACAAGAACATCTAACTAACCTTATCGTAATCCTTGAGAAGGTCCAACTTAAGAAAAAAAAAACCCGGCTTCTTATTATAATTAAGAGAGTGGGAAAGTTCATGGACTGTAATGATAGAATCCAAGATTTGTTGGCCCCTAACAAAACCACTTTGGTGCTTAGAAATCAGCTTAGGAAGAATTCTCTAGAGCCTAGTGGTTAGCACCTTAGAGAAGATCTTATAAATAGAATTACAAAGGCTCATTGGTCAGAAATATCCAAAGCCATTGGCATCGACAGTCTTGGGAATCAAAACAATGAAAGTCGAATTCAACTCTCTAAGAAATCTTCTAGAACCAAAAAATTCCTTGGTAGCATTGATCACATCCTCCGCCACAATATCCCAACAAGATTGAAAAAACAAAAAAGGGAAGCCATCAAGCCCAAGGGCTTTATTATCCTCAAAGGAGAACACTGCCTCCTTAATCTCTAGTGAAGAAGGAATAGCAATCAAATCCCTATTAAGATGCTCTGAGACAAGTTGAGGGATGACATCCAAAGAATCCTCCACACAATGTTGGTCCCAATCTATGTCAATTATGAGAAAATGCTCAAAAAAATTTGCAGCATCGCTCCTAATAGCATCCTCATTAGTCAACAATGAACTATTAGCCATGATGGAGGAGATCCTGTTTGATGATTTATGCTTGAGGGTAGTAAGATGAAAGAACTTAGGATTTCGGTCCCCAGACTTGAGCCAAATAGCACGAGATCTTTTTCTACATAAATCTTCCTCCTTAGCAAAAACATCATGAAGTTGAGCCAAAAGAGAGTCCTCCTGCAACTAAAGTTCCTCTAATAGACCCTTAGATTGGATTTCCTCTTAAACAAAATCCAGGCACTGAATAAGAGACTTCTTAGAGTAAAATATGTGACCAAAAGACTATTCCACTTCTTGAGATTTCTCTTCACAAAAGCCAATTTATTAGCCACTTTGAACATCACAGTCCCATCAATGCACACTTGCCACCAACTCTTGATACAATCCAAGAACCTAAAATCCAATTCTTTCAATTTTGTAAAAAAAAAATTATATGTAAGGGTAAGATTATATTAATATCAAAAAAGTTACATTATATTCTGCTAAGAAGGTGACCAAAATTGCAAAATCCCTTCTACTAGGACCAAAAAAATCCATATACCACCCTGAAACATTGCTACTATTAGGACAAACCAAAGAGAAACTAGGGCAACTAATGGAAAAAATTGTGTATCAGTACTTGGGATCAAATTGCTATAAAAGTATTAACTTCCTCATTTTGTTCCTAAAATGTCAATCCAGGGATCATAGAGTTGTGAAAGGTATTGTGGCTATCTACCAAAGGGATGAAGATAGTGAGCTGAGTGGAAATGAAATGCAACTAGAAAATAAACTTATTTCATATCGAGATAATGCTAGTGATAGGAACTGCCACTTCCTGTCAACAACAACAACAAAAATTAAACTCACAGCTTCCAAAGAAAACTAATCTAGAAATAATGAAGCAATATAAAGCATGAATGTTTGATCTAAAAAATAATCTCACAAAAAATGAACAACAAACTATACCTCCAAATAAAATAGAAATGACATTTAATAAAGAACATAAATAAACACACATCTAATCTAATACAAATCACCAGACATCCCGAGAATTGGATCCTCCTCCTCAGTATGTCTGGTGCTTAAACAAAAGCTCTTCTACATGATGTTGATCATACAAATGATGATTTTATTTATCAGGAAATAATACTATTGATACAAAAGCTTGTTTACAATAATCTACGTATATAATTTTCTCACACCAATCTATGTTCAAGCTAATTCTAGCTAATATTGCATACTATTTATAGCTTCATCTTGTAATAGTTGTGTACAAGAATAGGTTGGTTCATTTCCAACTTGCATATAATATGATGGTCTATGTAAGACCTTTTTTTCCATCCATGAACGAAATTGTTACAATAGCAACACAAAAATAGGAAATGGGAAAACCTTCAATTCTATCCTCACACCATTTGGCAATACGTTTGAACCACAAGAAAAGAATTTCCACCACAAGATTCTCTCATATATTTTCATATACCAATCATTATGAGGTGGAAACTTGGCTAAGAAATATCAGCTTAACATAGAGTGAAATGAATTGACGTGGTTGAAGATCACATATGAGAAGTTCTATAAATAAATAGCCATAGGAAATTTTCCATAGTGCACAATAAGAATCAAGAAATCAACTATGCTTATCATAGAGATTGATTCTATCCACGAGGATGAGGGAATTGTAACAAACTTTTGTAATTGTGATATGAAGTTCTTGTGACATAAAATGGAACATAAATGGCTCTCATCACCAACAGTCTAGGTCTATGCATCCCGTGAAACCAGACTATACAAGAACTATACTAAATTACAGAGCTTATGACATTGACATATATGACACCATATATCACCATATAACACAAAACCTATCTATACATTTATGTAGAAGAGGGGTATTCACTACTCACGAGTTCTCTTCATTCAGAGAGCCTCACGGGGTGAACTTCCCTAAACTACCTCAAGGAACAACAACAAGAGTTTCAGAATTGGAAAGAGTAGGTCATGAAGATTTTTTGGAAAAACTGACAAGATCTCGGCCAAAGGAATTCAACACAAAATATGGATAGTAGCGCAACATGCTAGTGTCCCAGAGGAGAGCTAGCATCTCCTACAGACTAGAAAATGAGAATGTTGCAGAAAATAGCTAAATGACTACTTCTACTCTGATTATTGAGAAATTATAGAATGCGATAAAGTAGTAGAATGCAATGGAACTGAAATAAAGTGAAATATAAATGTAAGAGATAAGGAGAAGAAAGGAAACAAGATTCTTACAACAATCCAAGTAATGAAGCCTCTAGCTAGTAGATATCTTCAGTACCTATAAGTGTAATATCTGGAGAAAGTGTTGGGGTTGTACAGGGGTTTGCCTCAGTAAAACCCCCATTTAGATGTTTCCACCTCCACGGACAACCAAGAAGATAGAGAAAGAGAGAGATAAACCAGAATGGAAAAAGTGTGTGGTGAAAGAAAAACTTGCTCAGGAGTAGAACCCGCACCGCCAAGTAAGAGTGATAAAAGAAATCCCCACTCAAGGAGGAGAACCCATATCATGAAGTAAATATGTAGTAGATAAGGGATAGGAAATCCCCAAGATGCTCACAAGCATGAAGCAAGGGAAATAGAGCTACAAAGAGTGTTGTAAAGGGAGCTTGAGAGAGATTGAAGCTACTACAACAAGCTATATGAAGCTATGCAAGAAAAAGTTGAAGTGTAGAACGCTAAAGCTAAAGTTGGAGTGAAGCTAGAATTAGAAGAATGGAGCTAGAAAATGGAGGAAGAGTTGCAAATGAAGTGAAAGGACATCTTTTAAAGAGAGAAAAGAAGCAAAAGGAAGCTTCCTAAGTGGTTACAAAGCATCTCGATCCGTTATCACTGACCAAAGGAGGTGAAAAGTGGAAAGCATGCTCGAAAATGGTTGTTTGAGCATTGAAACATCGTAGGACGCTAGCACAGTGCACACACATCTGCATGACATGCTAATGTCCAAACACATCACACTACAAAATGACGAGAACGAGAAAAGCCCAAAGTTTGATGTAAAGCTTATGCACGATGGTAGTTGCTAAAAGGGGTGTTGGAGCATCTTGAGAAGGGAAAAGGTTGATGCAGGGGCTAAAATGAGCCTACTCAAGATGCTAAGGGAGCAGACACTAAATTGGATACAAGAATGTACACGAAATTGTGAGGGGTGCAATTTTACGATTATACATTTTTCCCCCACTTTAGCAGGCATATGAATCTACATTAATATGCAAGCTAAAAAAAATCTACTAAACATAAAAAACATCATATGCGAAAAGGATATTGTAGAGGAAGCAGATAATTCTTCAAACCACGGAAACATGCCGCCATTCTGAAGATATGCAAAACCAATACATTAGACAAGAAAAAACTACACCAGATAGTAATTTTAGAACATAAAAAGCTAAAGGATTTGGTTCAACAAAGTAAAGAGACCTTAGAGTAGAAGGTTGTCTCAGTACTATGCGTCATCCCCAAATTAAGAAATAACATATAGAAAAATGAAGAGTGGAAGGGTGTGTACTCAGGATGAAGAAGATG
Source organism: Sequoia sempervirens (assembly GCA_007258455.2). Classification (NCBI taxonomy): domain Eukaryota; kingdom Viridiplantae; phylum Streptophyta; class Pinopsida; order Cupressales; family Cupressaceae; genus Sequoia; species Sequoia sempervirens. Next base: position 4,327 of record VDFB02143402.1, on the reverse strand, counting down.
TAGATCTTTGATCCGATATATTCAAGTTGAGAGATAAAAAATGAAATGAATGCAAGAGTGATAAAAGAAATCCCCGCTTGAGGAGTAAAGCCTGTATCACAAAATAGAGGTGATAAAAGCAATCCCCGCTCGAGGAGGAAAACCAATATCACCAAATAAGGATGTAAAGGAGATCTACAGGTTCTTGGTCCTACAGAGCAAGAAAAATTAGAGAATCATGTGGCTGCTACAAGTTGTGTTGCAGGACAATCACAAAAAAGATAGGTCTAGTTAGGCTGCCCCCAAGCTAGACATGACTATATGAAACAGGTCTAGTCAGGCTGCCCCCAAGCAAGACACGAAGATATGAAATAGGTCTAGTAAGGCTACCCCCAAGCTAGATGCGAAAGAATCCATTTGAGATAAATACTTTCAAAGGGGGTCCCTTGGGAACCCTTCAAAAGGAAGAGGGGGGTCCACTCAAGGAATGCTTCTTTTGAAAGGCATAGAGAAGAGAGGGGGTCCTTAAGAAGGACACACATCTCCAGAACAAGTTATCATTGCCCCCAACACATAGGGGGGAGAACCATGCAAGATACAAGATAGAGGTAAACCTTGACATCACTTGTCATTTGAAGAAGAGGCATGTACATCAATCAAATAAGAGTTTGATGGCACTTGAATCATGAAGTTGTATTTTATCCTTCAAGGCCTTAAATTCACTAGTGGAATGACCAGGTACTTGATGGTATGCACAGAAAGAATGTTTTTGTTTATCATGTTCATGAGATTTCTAACATATGGGAGAAGGAAGAGTGATCAAGTGGAATTTTAGAAGCCTCAACATAATGTGCTCTTGCTCAGATAAAGGATGAGGAGCAGGAAGCAACTCTTTCTCTTGTGGAGAAAAGTTTGACTGCTTACAAGAAGATACAAAGATAGAAGATAAAGGAGGGGGATCTCCATGGAGATTATTATTCTAGAAAAGGGGATCATACTCCTCTATGGGATCGCCATCAGCCTTCTTGACATGACTATGACCATTAACCTCCTTAACAGAAGTGTGATCATCTTCCTTAGAAGGAAGATCAACACTAAGAATATTACAATTTGCTCTATCCCGCGATACAAAAGAATGATCATCTTTGATAGCAGGTGTGGATGATGTCATTGGAAGGTCTGAGTGGATCGGGTCAACTTTATATTCTACGATGAAGGATTTTGTGAAGTCTAAAGAACCCCAATCATCACCAAGACATGCATTCCTTTGAGAAGTAGGAAGGGAAGACTTAGGATTTCTTGCTTTAGAAGAATCTTCTTCAGGGACATCTACCTCAAGAGTACCCTTTGTACTAGAGTAAACATCGACACATTGGAAGAAATTGAAGGAATAAGAGTAGGCACAACTAAAACCTGACCAATAACTACCATCTCACATAAGTTCATAGCATCAGGATCAGCCTTGACTATGACTACTTTATTGTTACAAATGAACTTAATAGATTTATGCAAGGTAGATAGGACTACACCCATAGTATGAATCCACGATCTACCAAGAAGAAGGTTATAAGGTAAATTTTCTGACATAACATATACAAGGTTAGGTACAGTAATGGGTCCAAGCTACAAAGGTAATACTATTGTACCTAGAGCTTGCCGCCCAAAATTATCGAACCCATGAATAACAACAGAAGAAGAATTAAGAGAAGATGGATCAATACTAATCTTACACAATAAATCGATGCTACATACATTAAGCGCTAAACCGGTATTAACAAGAGTATGTCTAATGCCAATCTTACTAATATTAACTATAATCATTGATGAGCTCAGGATATGCTCATAATTCGAGTATCATGATGTATTTTTAATATCTCTACTCTTATTGCTATTGGATGTTTTAACTATGTGATTATAGACTTTTTATCTGAAAATGGGTAGTATCCTATAGCAATACATTCCTATATTCCTGTAGCCTAACATCTCGATGTGTCTTATTAATTACCTTGTTTGACCTTCCAAATGACTGGTATAATGCATATGGTTTTTGAATAATGAAATAGATTTAATATGTGATTAATGAATGTATCGTGTTGTTTGCCACGCATTCTTTCTTTCGCCTCTGTCGCCTTGTGCATCGCAGGTTGTTGAAGGGAGCATGAACGAGTCAAGCGCAACGGATCTTGGCCCTGCAATAAAATCCATTTCCTACATGACGTCGAGGAAGTTGTCCCAGCGAAGACTCTTTGACTGGGTCGTTGGGAAGAAACTTTGATCATTAATCTAGGAAGAGTGGAATGCTAAATTCTCTCTGGATCATGTTGAACGGATATGCTTTCATTTATGAGAAGTCTATTCCTCGGTTTCAGGATACATTTTATGTCCACATCTTTCTTTGTTAGTTAGTTAGTTGCTTGTTTGGTTTAAATAAGTATTCCTCCTACGTGAGTGAGCAAGCATAGCATGTAAAAGTTAGTATGATAATGAGAAGAAAAATATGTAAGAGTTAGTACTATGATAAGAGATAGAGTTTTATGTTAGTTTTCATATGAGCAGAACAATGTATATCATTCTGAGTTTATCAATAAAAGCTGATGAAGTTCTGAGTTCAATTCTTGCATAGCTGGTTGATGCTTGCTAAGGGGGACCACTTAGTAAGTATTTATAGTTAGTTGTTTATTTCCTATTGATCATAAGTTGGATTTTATTCTGGAAAGTTTCAATGCAAACTCAATCTTATATTGTTCCTGCAGCATCAAGAATCCATCCCTATGTTTGTTCCTGCAGCATAAGGCCAGTTCATAGTTTTTTTCTTAGTAACATTTGTCGTGATGTTTGCTTTGATTAAGTTATGCTTAAGTTAAGAAAGCTTTACGTTACATTCCTGTAGCATAAGTAGAATTCCTTTCACGCATTTATTTCTAGTAAATCATGACTGAAACTGATTCTTAGTGCACATACAGTGCCGCTCCATTTCAAGTATGTGTTCCATGGTTTGACAAAGTAAATGAACGACCATAAGAAGATGTTAGTCACCTACTGGAATTTCCAATTCCTAGGTTAGGATTTTCTGTGACTTTTATATCCTTTTGTGGGCACAACCAATCATTAAGGGATCTTCTCTCTTTTGTACATCCAAAGGCGGGAGATATTGCAAATAGAATGGAACGTTCGACGAATCTGCATGAATATACACCATCAACACATTAGCATCCGTAGGCCTAGTGAAAGAAGGCAAGAGGATATTTTGCAACACTTCCTGAAGCATACCTTGGTAAATTGGAGCAAACTGAAGCAAGTCCCACAATGAGATTTTAGCCGGAGCAACTTGGAGTTGCTCGACAAGATCATAATCACAAGGTGCTTTAGTTGAAGGTGTAGGTTCCTGAGGAAGACTTGGTTGTTTATTCATTTTATTCTTATAAGTATGGGCTATTGCTCTATAAGAGGGAGCCTTAGGAAGATCAAGAGAATCACCATCAAATGGAACACCATCAATAGAACAAATCATTTTAGAAGAAGGACTAGTTGGATTCACGTAAATGATCAGTCTCTTAGGCCTTTGAGGGGAAATAGAGACATAAATTACATCTACAAAATCATCACAACTAGTAGAATAATTATTTGAAGACATATTCAAAACATTAATCCAGATAGGATCAAATGTGGAATAATTGTTTAAAGAAACATTCTCAACATCAATCCAAGGAGGATCAAATGTGGAAGGAGTTCATCGTTCACTAATGCATCACCTCTAGAGAAGAGTGCATCAAAACAAAGATGAGCTTCATCATTCACAAATGTAGCATCTCTAGAAGAGAGTGCATTGGGATGAAAAGATTCATCATTCACGAATGCATCATCTCCAAAAGAGAGTGCATTGGAATGAGAGGTAGATTCATCATTCAAAAATGCAACATCTCTAGAAGAGAGTGCATTGGAATGAAAATAAGGTAGAGTAACATTGAGAAAGGTATCAATGATTTCATCTTCTTGCAACAAGATATCCTTTGAAGCAAGAGGACTCTCATGAGAAGGATCAAAGATATCAAGTGACATAGGAAAAGCCAAGTCACCATCACATGCATGGAAGGGAACATCATTAACATTTTGAACAAAACTAGATAATGAACTAATAAAAGAAGATATTAGATTCATTACAATTTTTTTGGTATTTTCTATGTTCTAGTAATTCGCATTTTTGGAGGTCTTCAGAGTGAAATTTTAGGTCAGAACTTGCGTCAGTCCCTAAAATTTGACTATCGAAGGCACTCATATTTGAGGGACTGAACTACTTCTCTAGGAAACATTTCCAACGGTGCAAATGGTTCTAAAATCCGAGCATCAA
>VDFB02143401.1:0-43819 GCA_007258455.2 Sequoia sempervirens | reverse complement strand
CAGTATGTAATATAGGATATCTTTTAGGGTTTTTCTTATGGTTTTCCAAACTCTTTCTTAAGGAACAAAGAAGATAGTAGGGGAGAGAAACCCTAACCTTATAGCGAAAGTGATTGACCAGTATGTAATATAGGATATCTTTTAGGGTTTTTTTTGATGAATGTTATTTTTAATATAAAATTTTCTTTTAAATCTTTAAGTTGTATTTTATTTGTCAAGTTATATATGAAAGTATTTTGGATTTTTTTTTTATTTTTATGAGTCAAAAGGGTTATTTTATGTTTTTTTGCTTTTTTAAACTCCTAAAGTGTTAACCCAAGGGTTGGGCACTTAATTCAAGTTATATCTTGAACTAAAATCAAGATACGACCTCTCTAAAAAGCTTAGTTTTAAGGGTGACGAACTTGGAATTGAAATGGGGTGCAAATGGATCAATTTCAATCAAATTTTCATTTATCTCCAAATTCCTTAAGGGATGTTTTGGTAACAAATTTTGAGTTACTTTTTTTTTTCCCAATTTGAATCCTTCACTTAAATGAACAGAAGAGGGGACAAGTGTCACCACTTCATTGGGTGAGAATTGAATTGGGTTTCTATTTATCTCTTCTTCTTGGATTGTTTGGGTGTTGGATTTTTTTTGGATTTTGCAATTTTCGGTTTTGGTTTTTGGAAGAAGTTTTTAGTGAAAAGAATTTGGGGAAAAACTTGGAGTTCTTCTACAACGTAAGAGGTTGGTTTCATATTTGCATTTACAAAATTAGATATCTGTTCTTGCATTAAATCTCCTTGGAATCTGTTTTGTTAAATTATATATATGTCAACATATACCCTTACAAGTAGGAGAAAAATATAGATCTACTTTTTTATATCACAATAATCAATCATAAAAATGAATTTGCATTTCCTTGAAAATAAAATCTGCACATAGAAAAACAAATGAAAATTAGATCTAGAAGAAACTTAGTAGATCAAAGAAATTTTTTTTTCCCATAGTTAATTTTTAAAAGAAAAAAAGGGGGTTTATTTTGCTTACACATATAAAAATTCTAATTTACTTTATTCTTTATAAAATCTCAGATTGAAAGAGATTTTTAAAAAAGGTATATACAATAATTATGGTTTTAGTTTCAAAATAGCAAAATAAAACGAAATTTATTTATTTATTTTTTAAATGAAATCTATAAATTTCAATCCAAATTTTTGAACATTCCATTCTCCATTAAAATGTTGCATGATTCCTTTACTTGCAATGAAATGAAAAAAAAAAACCCCTATGAATATTGCAATATAATAAGATATTAAGGTTCACTTTTTTTTTTGAGAATATGTTATGTTTTTTTAAAGAAAAAAAAAACTCGTTAAACTTTTGTTTATTTCCTTTAAATGTTACAATGTTACATTTCTATATGGAGTTTATTTTTTTAATATTTTTTTGATTTTAAAAAAAGCTTGTGACCAATGGCTAAATTATAATCGATTGGGGATTTAGTTTTTAAAAAGAAAAAAATTAAGCCTAAATGCTACGTATATAATACATTATATATATAAGACCATTTATATGTTCTTTTATGGGAATTTTAAGAATAAGAAATAAAGTCTAATGGTTTTACCTATATTATGTATGGATTTTATATATTATATATATAGAGTAGATAATATAGGATATTTAATTATGTTTTTTTTAAAAATAAAAATATAATATTAAATAAAGGATTTATATTATATATTATATATATATTAAAATAAATATAAATTTTAATAATTGAAAGAAAGTTGTTTTATTATATGTGTAATATATTTGTATATATAAATATGTTATGTTAAATAATTATTATTTTAATAATAGAAGACTTTGGTGAATTAATTTTAATATTTTTATTTTTGAAATTAAGAGTAAGAAATATTAAAATGGTTAGTGAAATCTTGTTTTTATTAAATGAGTTAGAATTATGGCTGTTTTAAATTGCTTTGAGTATTTTTCTCAAATGTGGATAAACCTAGTGTAATGTAGTTGTAGAGTCAATACATCCATCGAGTATTGCACTAGCAACATGATCCAATTGATGTGACCGTATACAATAGAATATTATAAGCTTATAGTAGAGGCAAACACTTGATTTTTATTAAATAAAAAAATGAAATAAAAAAACAAAACAAAAATAATAATAGTACCTTGGGGCAGTCACCATGATGAAAACCTATACTCATTCCCATCCATCTCCATCCCCATCCCCATCCATTCATACCTATACTCATTTCTCACATTTGACTTTGACAAATAAGTGGACAAGATCTTGAAACATTTATTGGCAATTCTTCAATGTGTCCAAGCATAGTGTCATACACAGTGACATACGTAGAATAGGAATATATCATTCCATAGAGATCCAATTTTTAATGCTTGGAGCTTCTTTTTATAGAGAAAAGAAAAGCAAAAAGAACCTAGTTACAATAAGTAGTTTATTGTTTCAAAATACCCATGCAACAAGTATATTTTTAGATCATCTGCAAAAAAATTACACACCTATTGATAACTTTCTAGTTTTAATTTTTAGAAAAAATATAAATTGACCTTAGCCATGCCTAAAACATAGAAACCGCTTCATAAACATAACGAGACCTATTTACATATAGATTTTTTAAAATCAACACCTCTAAAAGAGAATTAACTTCTAAAATATAATGAATTTTATAATTTGCTAAAAATAACAATGCCACTTTGGCACTCAAATTTTGAACTCTAAAATTATCTCGCAACTTTTTGTCTTTGTTGATATTATACATATACTTTCAAGAATATTCTCAAACTTCGTTTTATTGGGACCATCCAACCATTCTAATCCAAACTTATAATCATCAAAATCCCTCTCAAAAATCTCTAATTGTTGTTTCATTTATGACAAATCCTTTTCAACAACTCTGAAACTCACTTTAACCCCCATGTATTTATCTATATTAGTATTATCAAAATCTAAAGCCTTATTAAGTTTTGTTATGTTCTTCCTCAGAGCTTCTTTGATATTTGTCAATGTGTTTTGTAGAATAGGGTAAAATTAAGGTTGAAGGCATGAATCAATAAAACTCAAACCCTAGAACCCTAAACCAACAATGAAGAACAATGAACATAGAAACATAAAACATAAATTAATATTACCAGTATCTCAATGCCATGGTTGTTTCACCTCCATTGTCCTTCTCCATCTTGCTTTATATGCTTGATTGCCCTCAGAGTTTGAGTATGCAACAATAAGCCTAGTGATAATGATAGCAAAATATTGAAAATTGTACTTGTCTCCTTGAATAGCATGAACTAGTTATTGCTGAATAGGGTTGAAATGACAATGATAAGTCTCTTTTATAGAAAACCAAATATGGATGAACAGCTAGGATTAAAAGCCAATAAAACATGAAAATCAATGGCCAAGATTGAAAGATGTAGTATGAAATACGGTTAGGGCTAAATTAGGGCAAAGATAGGGCTAGTTTAAGGATGGACGGTTGAGATTAAATTATTAAATAATTCAATCAAGGGTGAAAATTAAATGAGATGTGAAGAGATAAGAATGACACAGATAAAGAGGTTAGCATAGAAAAAGAGGTTTGAGAAAATCAAATAATTATAAAATTATTTAATTTAGGAGGGAAAGTGAATAACTAAATAATTAAAACAATTATTTAATTATAGATGAAGAGGGAATATTTGATTTTTAAATTAAATAATAATTTCATTTAAAAGTGAAGGGAAACGACAAATTATGAAATAATTAAATAAATAAAATTTATTTAATTTATAGAAGAAGATGTCAATGAATAATTAAATAACTATTTAATTATAGTAGATAAACTGATAATAATTAAATAAATAAAAAATTATTTAATTATAGAGAGGAAGGGGACATTAGTGATGTAATTAAATAAATATAATTTATTTAATTAATCAAAAGGAAGAATAAAAAAAGATGAATTAATTAAATAATTAAGATTATTTAACTAATTGAAGAAATGTGACCTTAGACAATAATCAACTAATTAAAATTATTTAATTATTAGGGAAGAAAGGGGATTGATAAAGAAAAATAGTGTTCGTAGGTGAAGGAAAATCTTCAAAATTGCACATATGTTGGTATATTTCCTTTTGTTTATCTCCAACCTTAGGCATGTGAAGATATATTGTCACATCTAAAAGCAATGATTTAAATACATTTCTATACAAAATCATCCTATAATATTCCCTTAACTACCAATTGCTCTAGGCTTATTTTATTTATGGTCATCATCAATAGAAGGTTGTCTTCATATATTGCTTCCTCTTTAGAGATCAAAATTGGGCCACTAATGGATGTATTATCTTGTTGTACTACACAAGTGATTAACTCTTTAGTAAAGGTTTTCATTTTTTCTACTTGTTCTTTCGACTCCCTTATAATTTTCTTATCTATTTCTATTCTCATCTTCAATGTTTCTATAACAATATCAAGAGAAACCACTTCTTCCTCCCTTGTTCGTTTACCTAAGTTGATCCTACTTATTTGATATTCTTATTTATCGACTCTTTATCATCCTTCTCAACCATCAGAGTAGCAATTCCTGCAATTCTTTTACTGAATTTATTTAGTCTAATAGTAGAAAGAGTTCTAGATCTTTTCTTGGGTATGTCATTTTCTACCTCAATTGTCACTACTACAATGTTTTCTGATTTTACAATTAAATTCTCTCTTTTGTTGAGACTTTGGTATTAACCATATTGGCACAATGGATACATTTTGCACCACCTAACCTTTCCCTATTCGTGTCTCTTGTTGTCACTATTTTTTTTCTTATTACTTAGAATCTTTGTTTTTTTTCTCTTTAGTCAAATTATCATCTAGTTTCTCAAATTTAGACTATTTATTTTCTTCTTTGAGTGAATGCTCAACTTGTTATTGTTCAAGGTACTCCAACAGGCCTTATTCCATAGTCAACGTATCTTCAATTTAACTTGGGTGTGACTAGGGAGTTTATAAAATCTATTATCCTTTAAGTAGTTTTTCCTCAATCTTTCTAACCATCTTAGTAATATCTCCTTTTTTCGTGCTATGTACCTCCTCCAATAATACGATAGGTACTTCAACATGAGGGTAACCAATTGGAAACTTTGTCGGAGGACTCTTCAGAAGAAGAACTTGACTCAAATACTACTTTTCCAATTCTATTTATTCTTGCAGCTCCTTTGGGATTTGCAATCAAGGGGCACTTTTGAGTGGGTTATTTTGATGATCTTGTAGGATACACCACTTGTAATGCTTCATATCCAAACCCCAATGTTACTCCAACTTCTATTGGGTTGTATGCCACTTAGGCCTTTTCTATTATTAGTTCATTATCCAAAGATGTAGTCTTCAAACTTTCCTTTTCTAGAATTCATTTTAGTTTTCTTGAATTCTTTAGTTGCAAAAGAACTATCACATTATTTTTTATTCTTTTCCAAGTACCTTTTTCAAACTATCCTAGGTTAGATTTCAACTATGACAAATTCAAATCTTCTACTGTTCTGCTCATTGAATTTATAGAAATCTCTTATTTAAATGCTCAATTTATAGTTGGAAGAGGTTGATTTTCAATAACTTGAAGATCAAAATAAGGATTTAGAACATCTATGTATTGATCAATACTTTAAGAATCTTGTCTCTAAATTTGAATAGCCTCATTTTCTTGAGGGTATGTTCTGTAGTAACTTATTTTCCTACCAATTTTTCATCTTGAGAATCAACTTAGAAATCTTCTATAGATACGTGGTTGTATTATGTTCCAAACACTCTCTTAACCTTTCCATCTAGATTGTAATTCATTTTAGGATCAAACTTTTTGAAATTCATTGAAAATAGTTTTTTTGTTGATTCTTTTGCATAAATCAAGGAAACATGAGTGTAGAACCCCAAGGTGAAAGGAAATTGTACTCTAGGTTTATGTATTTCTATAAGATTTTCATGTAGTTTTATAATCTATGTTGACAATTTTAACAAAGTCAGCTTATCATTGCAAAATCTTGGCAGTAGATAAGGAGCTCCAATAAAACCAACAACCATGATATATGTAGATTTAGGGAATTGGATAAACCAATGTTTCCAAACAAATATCAATTGTTTAGCTTCTTTCAATAGTCTAAAGTTACCATTCTTAGACAATTAGTTGATTATGGGAAAGATTAAAGCATTATTAATTCTTTAGCCGCCACTTGTAGCAGAGTTGGCTAGGGCTTGGGGTTTGCATTCCTCGAGGTCACAGGTTCAACTTCGCTTCGTAGTGGGCAAAGGAAAGGGGCCAATTATATTGGTGCCAATTCTTGCTCTACTGACCTAGGGTATAGGAATGGACTTTGCCCCTAACCTCCTTGAGGTTAGATAATTTTAAATACATGAAATTTATCTTTTGAGATTTTGCAAAACAAAAAATGGCTTTGCAATGGTCAAGACAACAATGGCCACCCAACAGTCAGTATGCAAAAAAAGACAAGTTCCTGGGCCATCATCAGAATCAAAGTCCTGTCAGAAGGTCTAGTCATCATGAAGGTCTCATGGGCAATCAAGGGCAATATCATGCAGGGCCAAAGAACTAGTCGATTGGACATAGGCCGACCAATGGTCAGTGTGCAGAAAAAGACAATTTTCTTGGTCCTCATTAGCCTCAAAGATCTGTTAGAAGGTCTAGTCATCAACAAGGGCCCATAGAAAAAGTAGGGAAATATTATGTGGGGACAAAGAACTAGCCGATTAGGTACAAATTTGCAAGACCTAATTGGAAACCTTTCAGGTAGCAAAGACACTTGGACAAAACTAAGTAGCCGATCTTTGATATATACAAAGATAGGGTTTTTCCCAATGAAGATAGGAGTCACTTAGATTGCAGATATGCAGATTGTGAAAAGGATTTGAAGGCAACACAACAACAAAGAAATCCAACTTTAAATAGGGCTCCTTAGCCTCCAGGAGGTCTCTTCAATCCAAAGTCTTCACATGCAGATCGACTAACGAATGCTACCGCCTTAGGGAGAGGGAATGAAAACCCTAATGCAGAAAAAGGTATTCAACAAACTCAACAAACAACAAGACCTCTGAATGATGACCATAGAGAAAAGGGGTATGTCTCAAATAACAACAAAGGGGAAAATCAAGGACAATAGAATGGAGAGGCACTTAAATCAAAGTTCCCGCAAGATCAACATTTTAATCGATGGGAGAAGAGAGGAAAGGGAGGTGAAAAGGGTTCTTAGGGGAATAGAAAGAAGAGAAAAAACTTGTGGCCTTCATCAAAATAGAGGAAGATCAAGCAAAGAAAAAAATGGAGAAGGAAAGAAGTGCAACAAGTGGCCACCATGACAAAAGAAGGGGTTGGTTCTATCATGAAGGCAAATGATTCTATCTCCCTAGAACATCACAAAGTTATTAAGATAACTTTCCCAGAGCATATGATTCATCCACAAATCACAAATCTCAGAGAAAAAGCGCTTATTTGTAAGTTTTGGAACCTTACTTTGGATTTAGAAACTTTAAAGAATATAATTTCTGAGGAATGAGAAGAGGCTATCAATTTTTTTTATCTAGATCAGGGCAAAGGCATATTTGTTGTTCTATTTTCAAATAAAACATTTAAAGAGGAGGTCTTTAGAGTTAAGTCATGGTCATATCAAGGGTCTGGCCTATATATGCAAAATTGGACTCCAAATTTCAAATCAAAGGAATTTGTTGTCCATTTTGCCCCTTTTGGCTAAAATTGCATGGCATTCCTTTGGAGTATAGGGAGTTGGATTTATTAGAGATCATGGCTAATCAAATAGGCATTTTTCTAAAGCATGAATTTCTTTTCTTTAATAATCCTTCAAAATCAGTTAGGATGCTAACACTACTTGATGCAACTAAAAAGAATCCAACTCACATTGAGTTGACATCTAAGTTTGGAAAGTGTCTACAAGAGATAAGCTAGGAAACCTCTCAGGATAAATGTGTTCAGTGTCATATGTTTGGCCATTTAGTCTCAGAATGCTTGAAACAAAACATCATGCATAATCAAGACCCCACTAGGAAAAATCAAGGTCAGGGCAAGCTTTTTTCTCAGGTTTCACCAAGCAAAATGCAAACAGAAGAGGTTAATCAAGGGCATAAAAATAATAAGGTTGTTTAAGGGCCCAAACAAGAATCAGATATTTCCTAGCACTACACAAGGACTAAAAGGAGGAAGACATTCTTAGAATGGAAATCAATTTTCAATCTCCATGGATCTCTCTTTGCTTTTTGATTGGATGTGGAAAAGAAATACCACCCAAATTTTGAACTTATACACCCCATCTCTTCAAATTAATGGACACCAATTGGACGATGTGGTAAAAAAATAATGTTTCAAGAAGCAAAGTCACTCATTTTATCTGGGAAAATGGAAATTAGGAAAAAAGTTTTGCATTAGAAAAAGACTTCTCTATTGATGCACAATGGAATTGTTTGATTGACATATCAAGAAAAAATAAGATTGAAGAGGTAGAATTATAACTATTAGCAGAAAATATTTTGGTATCGGTGGGATCACAAATAGTTGAAGAGATACTAGATGAAGTGATGGAGGAAGGATCCTTCTAGGAGTGGGATATAATTGAAGGAAAAGGGGAAATTAATTGTCATAAGCTGCAGGGTCAAATAGCTCCAGTCAATTCACCAAACAATCTTCAAAACTAGAATGAAGTTGTAATTGATGTTGAGTTGGGTTACTCACAACCTTTGGTTGTCTCCCACGATCTGTTGCATTCAACTAAAGAAAATGTTTTGGGGGAGCCACAAACACAAGGGGTTAAGGATGTTATTGTTGAGGATATCAAGGATTTTTTTGAGTTTGATTATTTTCAATCTTTGTCCATAAATTAGACCCCTTATCAATCTGTCCCAAAGAAATATCTAGGTAAGAGAGATCACAAATCAAAGCTTACAAAATGACAAGAGGAAATAGAGGCATGGTGACAATCAACTTTACATGACACCATTGTAAAGTCAACAAAAAAACGTTTGAGGAGAGTGTGCTGCTCTCCTCAGGTACAATGAAGATTCTATCATGGAATGTCAAGGGCATTAATGCCCCTAACAAGCGTGCTCACATCAAATGACAAATTGATGGATGTGGAGCTGATATAGTTATTCTTCAGGAAACTAAAACTTCAATAGACACGTACAAAATTATAATTCAAAAATGGAAATTGTGGAATTCCGTGCATCACCTACTCAAGGGGCTTCTGGGGGGTTGTTGGAACTTTGGAATCCAAAGCTAATTTCTGTGGTTTCAAGCAGAAGTGAGAATAATTGGCAATTGCTGGAAGTAGTCAAATTTGATCTCAAATTTTGGCTGTTCAATATTTATGGCCCATCGTCCACATTGGACAAGAAAAATCTATGGGATCATCTCACTCAAACAATAACGGAGTTGGGAGATGAGAAAATTATTTTGGTTGGAGATTTTAATGCTATTACGTCGCTGCAAGAAAAGATCAGGGGCATTAGTCCTCCGCCTAAAGTAACAATAGATTTTAGTACATTCATCGACACTAATGCTTTGAGGGATCATGCCAATTAAGGGTAAGTTCACTTGGACCAACAAAAGAAAAGGCTTTCTTCAAATAGCGGTAAGATTGGATAGATATCTTATCTCTTCAAACTGGTTCAATTTGCACCATCACTTCACATATTAGATTTTGCCTTTTCCAGACTCCGATCACTATGCAATTTCTCTTAGTATTTCAAATGCATCTTCTCCATCTTTCAAATCATCTTTTAAGTTTGAAAGTATGTTGCTTAGACATCCTAATTTTGTGGAGTTGATTATTCAATGGTGGATATCAACCCCTTATGAGTATGGAATACTGATGTTTCAGTTATGTAGAAAGATGATGCATATCAAACAACTTATGAAATGGAACAAGGAGGTTTTTAAAAACGTCTTCCATCAGAAAGAGATAGTTCACAAAGAATTGGAAGATGTGCATGAAAAAATTATTCAACATGGCTTGGATGAGATTTTATATGAAAAACAAAAGAGGTTGCAAGAGGAGTGGGAAGAATAGTGTGCAAGAGAGGAAATCTATTAGAGACAAAAATCAAGGGAACTGTGGTTGAGGGAGGGTGATAGGAATACTAAGTACTTTCATGCTTCCACTTAGATTAAAAGGGCTGTTAAGGTTGTTCAATCTATTCAGGAGATCCCCATAGATAATTACCTCACTAAGGAAGAAGATATAAGAAGAGAATGTGTTAGATTTTTTTTTTTTGATCTCCTATTTGCTCCATAGGACAAAAATGTACAAAATGACAAGGATGAGGTGGAATTATTGGATTCAATCTCGGTTACTATTTCTGCAAAGGAGAATGAAGAACCGTTGAGACCATTCACGTTAGAGGAACTTAAAAAGGTAGTTTTTTCTTTGCCACTAGACAAAGCTCCTGGTTCAGACGATTTTACTGCACTTTTCTTCCAAAAAAGTTGGGATATTGTGTGTTTTGATCTTTTATGGGCAATTGAAGAATCAAGAAGAACATGCACTTTACTCAAATAGTTTAATGTAAAAGACATAGTTATCATACCCAAAGTCAAAGATCCAAAATCATTTGTGGAATATAGACCAACATCCTTATGTAATACAATCTATAAAATATTTTCTAAGGCAATTTATTTGAGGCTGTAGCCTATTATACCAAGGATTATTTCTCAAGAGTAAGGGGGTTTCATTCTGGGAAGAGAGACATACGAAGGGGCTATGAGACTTTACACTCAATTTCAGTTAATAAAGTTCCTTCTATCATCATCAAATTGGATATGATGAAGGCCTATGACAAGGTCAATTGGAATTTTTTGAAAAAAGTGCTGTTAAAGTTTGGGTTTAGTGCAAGATGGTGTAGATGGATAATTGCATACCTCTTAGGGGCTAAATTTTCAATCGTACTTAATGGATCTACCACATGATTCTTTAGTGCTTCACAAGGAGTGTGCCAAGGGTATCCACTCTCTCCTTTGTTGTTTATAATGATGGCCATGACATTGAGTAGATTTATCATAAAAAAACATTCTCAAGGGCTATGGAAAGGGATCCAAATTGAAAATATAGATTTAGTAGTTACACATTCAATTTTTGCGGATGATACCAATTTATTTGGAAAAACAATGCTTGTAGAAGCAAATCATATTAAAGAGGTCTTAAACAAATACTCATTATTGTTAGGTCAAATGATAAATGCCTCAAAATCCAAAATTTATATCCTCAACACAAGTGAAGACATTGAGAAGAAGATAGTTAAAATTCTTGGATTTCAAAAAGCAGCGTTACCATGTTCATATCTAGGGATACCCTTCTTTTCAGGCCCAAACAAAGCAACATATTGGGTGAAAGTAATATAAAGACTTAAGTCAAGGATCTTGGTATGGAAGGCTAGATGGTTGTCTCTTGCTGGGAGAATTTTATTAGTAAAGGTTGTTTTGCCTTCAATACCTAATTATTTTCTTGTAATTCTAAAGGCACCAAAATCTGTCGTTGTAGAAATTGAAAAAGTGATTAGAAGTTTTATTTGGAAAGGAAACATTGATGAGTAGAAGAAGGTGCCTCTAATATCTCTTGAGGCTATGGCATGTGACAAATTTCAAGGTGGAGCGGATATCCTGAATCTTCCGAAAAAGAATAAAGCATTTGTTGCAAAGCTTGCTTGGAAAATGTATGTTAACCCAAAAGCTAAATGGTGTAGAATCTTTCAAGGAAAATATTTGGATAGCATGGACCCTTCAAGAATATTTACTGTTGCTAATCCTCCAAAAGGATCAGCTATATGGAACTTTCTGATCTCATGCAGGAAGTTAATTGCTACATACATCTCCTAGGAGGTAAATGATGGTAAAAGTGTCAAATTTTGGATGGATTCTTAGAATGGGAACCCTCCATTGCAAAACAATCCTGATCTAGCTTAGGTAATGTAAATTTTGAAGGAAGTATGGGGGGAAAATTTGTTGGATTATTTTTAGTCAATTGAGCCTATATCAGGTAAAGTAATCTAGAAAAGAATAATAGAACCTTCTTTGACCATTCAACAGTGTAGTGTGCTACAAAAAGTGTTAAATGAACGAGTGGTCTATCTCTCTTCAAAACCGAACAAATTGGTTTGGGCACCTTCAAGGGATGGTAATTACATAGTCAAACAAGGTTGTAAGGCTTTAAGTCAGAATTCAGGACATTTACTTCCCAAAAGGGCCTATTCGTTTTGTTGGGATAGTAAATTTTTACCCAAGGCAGGGAGTTTTGCCTGGTTGGCACTGATGAAGCGAATATTAACTCGTGATCGATTAGCAAAACTAAAGATTGCTGAACCTTTCATGTGCCTGTTGTGTAATGAGGGGATTGAGGAGGTGGATCATTTGTTTGTGAATTGCAAGTTTGTGTAGAAAAGTTGGGATTTTGTTCTTAACAAGCCTAATTTTTACACCCCTTTGCTAAATTATTTATGGGATTTATTTCAAAGTTGGATAGTTCTATTCAAATCTTCTTTCTTTGCATTTATATGGAGAGTGGTCCCAACACTAGTTATATGTAATCTATGGTGGGAGAGAAATTTGTGCATTTTTAGGAAAGTAGCCTCATCAAATGATGCTGTAAATGTAAAAATAGAGAAGGTAGTTTCTGAGACAGTAAATGCAAGTGTTGAGGACAATAAAGGTATTAGCTCAACATTCACAAATTGGGACAATCATATCTCGCAAAATTGGAAGTATTTAAAATTGCCTTTCCTAGGCAATCTTTTGCAACCAAAGGCAGAGAAGTGTAATAGGAAACACGTCAAATGGAAGGTTCCCCAAGACGGATTCATAAAGTTGAACTTCGATGGGGCCTCAAAAGGGAACCCAGGAGAATCAGGGGCATACATTTGTTTATGTGATTCAAGGGGTAAGGTAATAAAACTTAGGTCAAGTTATCTCCTAAAAGGAACTAATAACCTAACAGAATCAAAAGCATTATTCATAGGCTTGGAAATTGCTTTGAATATTGGTGTTAAAAACTTACACATTGAAGGAGATTCTTAATTGATAGTCAATGCTTGTAAAGTAAAGAATGTTCAAAATTGGAGTCTCTAATATGTTCTTCAACGAGTTTGGGATTTGCTTGATAAGTTTCAGAATTATCAACTCATGCACACATATAGAGAAGGAAACAACTTAGTTGATTATTTAGCCAATATGGGAAGTAACAAGCATGAGCTACTTGTATTACATGAGCTCTCTCAACTCACATATTTTCTACAATTAGTAGAGATTGCTCAATAGGATGCTTTACATTTGCATGGAGGGATATCTTGAGGGAAAATTTGCATTATGTTTCTAAAAGAGCTTGGGGTTTATTGGAGAATTTTCAATATTATTAGGTCACTCATTCATATTGTGAAGGTACCAAAGTCTATAAACCATCCAAGTGTCAATATTGCTGTTGAGCGACAAACATTTTCCACATGGCACAATTAATCAAATTGGTTGCTTCATTGATGATTAATGAAGTACAAACTCATTCTTTCTTTGCATGCCCAAATTTGGAAAGGAATTACTAAGGACATTTTTGCGTTAAGTGAAGGAGTGATATCATCCTTTTTATTTACAAGCTGGAGATTGCTTAAAGGATTTTCCAAAGTTAGTAATTATGAGATGATGCCAGATTAGTCACTTCATTTGAACTGCATTGGTAATGGGAGGCCTTTGTTTCATGTGATCATCAAATCCCCATGTCAAAATCATGTTGGGAAAGGATGCTTTAAACGAGCAAAGGCAGATCTTTTTATTGCTAACTTTGTTTAGATTTTTTGTAGGTGATTCTTTGTACCTAACATTGCCCATAATGATGGTTTTGTATGCTTGGTGATAGATGTTAGCTTTATAAATTCAGAGGCAGAGGCCACACAAAATCATGATGATCTCATCTAGATGGCGTCTCGTCCCTTCAAGCGTGCAAAGGAATTTATATTACTTTCAACTCAGTTTTTTTGTCATAATTTTAAGTACAAAAGTTGAAGGGTTTGAAGGAGTGAATGCAAGGTCAATCTTCATTAGAAGATGAAGGGGAAACCAAAATCTACAGATCCTGTGGCAAAAGAATAATGGAATACCTGCTGCGCAACCATAGGGTACCTATTCCAATTGCAGATTGAGAGTTTCCTTTCTTAGAAACAATTGGGGATTTTCAGCTAGCCTAGGTATTTAAGTCCCAATATTATTAGTATAGAAAGAGTGTTGTTCAAATAATTGGAGAAGAGGTTCTATATCCCCAAGGTCGACAGACCATTTTTCCTTCTTAGTTGGTCTCTGTCTTTCTATCCAATGCTTATGATTTGCTTTAGTCTTTACCTGATCTTCAGTTGATAGCTTCAAAAGTTGTCAAGGATGTCTTCCTGCAAGATGACAAATTGCTCAAAGGTGTACAAGCATATGAATTTTGGAAAGGTCAAGGGAGAGTAGGTGGCCTTTTCCCTCGTCATTTTCTTCTCAATGGGAATGTGTACATCTCTATTCTTGATGCCATCAAAAACAATCTAGAGATGCACAACTTTGGTTACTTACAATTGGCACTAGAAAGACATAGGGTGGCGGTTGATGGAGACCTTGAAAATGATATCAGAAGGCGAACAAATGCTATCCTCACTCTACTCATCCATGTTCATCCTGAGCCAATTAATGTGCCAGTTCATTCACCTCCTCAAGTGCCTTGTGAGGTTCCTTTGGTCATTGCTTCAGATCATACGAGCTCATCGAATCCTCTACATCAACAAGGGATTCCTAATTTAAACATTCCTCTGCAACCTAACGACCTGGGAAATGAAGATCAAGAATTTGAAGAAAATCAAGCAGAAAATGACATTGTCGAAATGGAGGAATAAGAGGATTTGTTTTGTAAAGGGTTGATGAAGGGAAATAGATCTATATGCATGCAGTATCTTTAGGATAAGGGATTTTTGTTGTGTTTAGTTGCTTTATTTGACATATAAGGGTAAAGTTCTGCAGGCAGTAAAGGCATAAAAAATATATGGGGAATTTTGTAATCTATTTTTGAAGATATCTATTCTAATATAGTTTAGTTTATCAAGAACCATAACAAATATTTTGTAACCTCCTTATTATATATTAATATATATCTGCTATTTTCCTTTTGCCAACAAAAGCATTATTAATTCTGTTGAAATAGTTTTGGACCTCTTTACACAACAGTTGTGGATAATGTTCCCAAGATCTATTCTATCCATCACCCTTCCTTAATGTTGCTTTCATGGTAAATCTAGGGAAGATGATCTCTCTAGCTAGCAAATAAATGAGATATGATGTGATTGTAAAAAAAATGTTGATAATAATTATGGTTAGTTATTCATGGGGATTATCAATTACAAATTGAGCTCAATCAATAAAAATAGTTTCATTAAAGATAATCTTTATATATTGAAAGATCCAAGTATGATATAAACTAGAATTTATTTTATCTATGGCCCTATTTAGCATAGTGATGACATCTCTAATTTCTTGTTGGAAATCTAATTTGGTCAAATTCTTGGGAACCCTTGTAATAGATTTTTGCTCGTTGATTAGGTTTGGTTCCAAATTTTAACTCAAGTTTGGTGTCTACGAAATAACAAGTTTAATGGTGCATTGCAAGACTTGGAGGGTGGAAAGAACCAAGGACTTAGAACTTGGTTACAAGTCCAAACATGACTCAAATTTCCTGATGGAATTTCACTTATGTCCAGAGGTTGGCGGGCATGAAGAAAATAAATGTTCCAAGCATAGTTTGAGGACTCTCTCTGTACTCTACAAAACTCCAAACTCTCAAGTCTCTAAGCTGGTTCAGCTGAGTCATCTAGACTCCTGAGTCGAGTCTAGCCGAGACTTGGAGAGTAATCGATTGAGTCTTGCTCCAAGAATCTTGAGTCTTAGGCTCGAACTCCCAAGTCCTAAGCTCAGACTCTTCTGGCACTTGAACATATCAAACATAATGGCTGAAATTTCAAATTTTGAGAGTTCAAGGATCATATGACATGTAATGTTTGAATTATGGAAAATTGATAGTAAAATTAGACTTTATGTTCTCTAAATTCATTTATTTCTTTTATTTGTGTAATTATCTTTTTGAGTCCATGCTGAGTTTTTTGTTGAGTCTGTGCCAAGTCTCGACTCTAAGTCAAAATTTTGGGCTGCGAATTGAGTATGAGTCCGAGTCCTAAAACTATGGTTCCAAGTTCTAATGGAGTCTTGAGGTCCATATAGAGTGTAGTGGTTCATATCCAAACTCTAACATTACTTTTGATTTTGTTGTTTGTATGTCACATTGGTCTTTTCCATTGCTTCTTGCAATTTTTTCGACGATCCATAGTCTTTAAACTTTTTTTCCTTGAATTATTTAGTTGCATGAGAAGTATAACTTTTTTTCTTTCTTTTCTTTTCCTTCTTCAAAATATCCTAGCTTGGCTTTCAACCATGATAAACTTAATTCCTTTATTGTTTTGACTGACAAATCCTTCAAGAATCTTGCCTCCAAACTTGAGTACCCTCATTTGCTTGAGGGTCATTCTACAGTAACTTCTTTTCCTAATATCCTTGTCATCTTGACAATCAACCCAAAAATATTCTATGATAGATACGTGGCTATACTCTAGTCCAAACACTCTTTCAACCTTTCCATTTAGATCATAATTCATTTTGGAATCGAACATTTTGAGATTCATTGAAGATAATTCTTTGCCTAATTCTTTTGCACAAACTATTGAAGCACATGTGTACAACGCCAAGGTAAAAGGAAATTGTATGCAAGTTTTCTATATTTTTGTAAATTTTTTGTGCATGTCTATAATCCTCCTTGAAAATTCTAACAAAACCAACTGATTATTACAAATATTAGCAATAAATAAGGAGCTTCAATAAAACTAGTTATCATGTTATCTGTAGACTTAGATAATTGAGTAAAATAATATCCCCAACCAACTATCAATTTTTTAGTCTATGTGGAGAGTCTAACATTATTGATCTTACACAAATTGGTTGAATATGGTAAAGATGAAAGCATCATTGAATCTTTCAAAATGTGTAAGGGCCTCTTTATAATCAAGTTATGGATAGTGTTTCCAAGCCCTATTCTGCCCATCACCTTCCCCTAATGTTCCATTTGTGGTTAATCAAGGGAAGACTGTCTATCTTGCTAGTAAGTAAATGACATATAATGCTATTGTAAATTTCTTGTTGGTAAGGACTATCGTTAGTTGTTCATGAATATTATCACTTACCAATTGAGTCCAATTAATGAATTCAATTTCCTTGAAGATAACCTTTATGTGTTGAAACATCCAAGCATGTTACGATATGAAATCTACTTTAATACCCATAGCCCTATTTAGAAAAGGAATTGCATTTCCAACTTCTTGTTGGAAATATGATTTGGCTAGATTCTTAGCAATCTTTGCAATAGTTCTCTCCTTAATAAACCGCTTTCTATTCAGGTGCCTAATGTTATTTGCTTTATCTTTCTCAAAAGTTTCAATAGTTTGTTCCTTTGATATGCTAGTCAAAGATGCCTTGAATAGAAGATAAAAGATGTTTGAAATAGTAGCACATGTAATACCTAGGATAATGTTCTCATCTCCATGTCTAGAAATCCTAGTGTCATTATCATAAGCTTGAGCACAAGCCAGTGTTAGTTCTAGACTCTACTACTAGTAGAAAGGCTACAATGTGTGCTAGTTCAAAGTTTGAGACAATCTTGGACCTAAGAGTTGCTGTCTCCAAATGTTCTTTGATGAAAGTCTTCAATATCTATGTGGCCTCAATTTGTATCAACAATATCTTGCACTATTGAAACTATCTTTGATGCATTTCCAACACCTTGAAATGCATATTCCATCTGTAGACACGCAAAATTAGCATTATGCATAGTCATCTGCTCATTGAATAAATCAAACGCAGCAAATCCATTCGCTAGGAAAATCAGGTCTTTAGTCCTAAGGTTATGCATTTAAATAAATCAAAGGCTCACATCATCCTTTAATTAAATAAATCAAACTTTATTTAATTAAAATCTCAAAAGTCATTTCCATCCTTTTCTGATTTAAATAAATCAAATATTTAAGTCCTAAAAGTCAAAATCATCTAAGCACCATTAAACTCATCCTAATCATCATCCTAGCTAATTAATCCTGATTAAATGCTAAATCCTCACCACTTGCATTCTCTAGATTTAGCCACTTGCACCAATAAATCAATTTATTGATTTATTAAAATCAACATTTTCATTCAACATGGAATATTCCCTAGAATTTGAAATAAAAAACAAGTGGACATGTACATCCAACAAGTCATTTATGAGCTCTTACATGGCTCCTACATGTCCCCTTCCAAAGGTCAAACTCAACATTTATTGTACAAATTTGAATTCAAATTTCCCCCCTCTTGGGCACATTTCCCAAATCTTGCACATGCATCAACCACTCACATGATGACAAGTGGCCTCTTTTCATTGGCCTATTTCTTAGTCCCACATTGGTCCCTCTTCAACACTCAACATTTGAAAATCTTTAAATAGAGGCTTCATCCTCAAGCAAATCCTCCACAACTCCACAATCTTTATGCAAAGTCATTCTCTTCACATGGAGAACTAATTTTGCCCATTGCATCCTCATCACCAAACTTATCAAGGATTGGGAAAAGGGCTTCTTTCCACATCAAAGAAGCACCAATCCACTATGGGATAGATATGTATCTTGTTTCTTTCATGCTTTCAATTTAGTTTGATTTGCTATCATG
Organism: Sequoia sempervirens; assembly: GCA_007258455.2. Lineage (NCBI taxonomy): Eukaryota > Viridiplantae > Streptophyta > Pinopsida > Cupressales > Cupressaceae > Sequoia > Sequoia sempervirens. The sequence goes on along the minus strand of VDFB02143401.1, from coordinate 25,009 downwards.
TTTAGGAAATATTTTGCATTATTTCATAGGAGTATTTAGCAAATTTGTATGCACTTACCTTCTTTATAGAGTTTAGGATGTTTGCAGATTTGAGAGGTGCTCACATAATGGCGCTAGAAGGAGGGCTTTTATAATGTATTATTTATGTTAGGCATAAATAAGTTAATTTGTGGTGATTTATGATATTGTTTTATATTGTTCATGTTCGTCTTTGTTTGGCCTAAAAAATAAAAAAATAAAAAATCACAACACAACAGGGAGCTATTAATATTTACATTTACTTTCAGAGTTGTTTAATCTCACTAAATGATTTGGCAGGTGTTAGTAAAGCTCACTAACGTTGTATTAAATGCTCTATGGATCTTATCATATGAGGCCTAGTCATGCTATCTGCCCATTCGTATTGCTTGATTTGTCATATTAACAACTGAACACTGGTATATTGCCCCCCCTTTTGTGTGTCTGTGTTGCTGTTGCTGTTGCTTGCTGTAGTAGATGCAGGGAAAGAAGTCGCTGCGAAAATGCCTCCGTAGTGATCTAACTTCTGCGATGAACTTAGGTTTTGGCACAGAACAAGTGATGGTTGCGCCATGTTGGAATAAGCAGGAAGTGCTAACTCACGAATTACAAGCTGAGCTTTTAGAAGGAGCCATTCCACTGTCTGACTTGGTTGATCGAGGCCCAGCTTGTCTTGCAATTCATACAAGCTTATAGCGGTATCAACGGACAATCTCATCCGCTTGTCTCTTGGTCCTTTGGAAGTGATTACTTTACTGTACCGATCCTTGCTGCCTCTAGGTTGAGAAATTTTGTATACATTGAAAGCCTTTGCAGGCAATTTAGAGGCAAAATCAAGATGATGTGTCCTTCCCTTCGCTGATTTCGTAGCCAATCCCTTCTTTCTAGGTCTTTTCTGAACTTTTTGGGTAACCACCGTGGACTTGACTGCCTTTCTCTGAGAGGAGTCATTGGATGCAACATGAGTTTGATCTGCACTAGGACTTGCGCCAAGCCTGCCGCTGTGCTTAAGCTCAACATATTCCGGCCTCTCATCAACCCTTGCTTTTTCTCCAAGGCTAGCATCTACACCCCAAGAATATATGACAAATTAGGCTGTTATTACCTTTTCATTCTAACTTCCGGCTGCAGCCAGTACAAGACAGGAGGCGATTTATCAGGAGGCAATCTATCCCCATTCCTTTTAGCTTCTGAAGAGAAGATTTTGTCTGAATCTGATCTCTGTAATTAATGATCCTTGCACACGTTTCATCCACTAAAGGAAAAAATTTAAAAATCTCTTTGGGCCCAGTTATTATCTTTGTTGTTTTCCTTGATAGTCACACTTTGATTCGTTGTAAGATTGTAATGGAATCCTGTAAGGAACATAGCAAATAAATACATTAGATGAAGTCATGAGGGGTGCAATAAATAAATCCATGATAGTCCCTGGTTGTCTAGCATATTTAATATAATTGCTATCACTAACCAGTGGCTGTGCAGGAATCATTTAATGCTGATTGGAGGCATCAATGTCAGACTTGCTAAACATTTAGCATTCATTTTAGTCGCTGCTCATTAATTTCAGGAAAAGGCGCCAAGGTTTAGTGCCTGGTCATTTTGGTGATTAAGTTATATTTGATGATTTGGCCGCTGACTTTGCATTTGATTTATATTATCTGTTTATTCCTTTTGTATCAACCTATCACGCCTTTCCTACAGATTGCAATAGAGATTTTCCTTTACACTTGCCACTTGCAGTTTCTTTGGAAACTCCCCAACTGACATCACCACACAGTCTTATACTTACCAGATGCATTTTCTTTAAGAGTCAAAATCCTTTTCATAGGGTAGTCACATTTGATCTTTTGGAAATATATGGAAATAGTGAACGATTCTTGGTAATTAATATGGTTGAGCACATTTTTTTACACTATGTCATTATATTCGTTGAGTCTATAATAAATGCCATAGTTTATATTGATTAAATCATTGTGATTATCATGCTAGTAAACATTTGAAATTGATGATGATACTTTTGGAAAGGTTTGTTCTTTAAAGTAGATTCATTATTAGCTTTGTATTATAAATCATCTTCATCATTATGACCTTAGCTAAAATTTGAAATTTGTGGTGATGTTTTTAAAGACTCATCCTTTGAGATTAATTGATCTATTCAAGTGAAATCATGTTATTAACCATCAAAATAAGTTTTAAATTTTGATCCTCACATAAGTATCTTTTGTTTAATAGGTACAAACAAACAACAAAGGCACAAGGTACAAGGAAAAGTGAAAGGTACAAAAGCAAACAAAGGACAACAAAGGTACAAACGAAGGAAAGCAAGGAGAAGGCTAGCAAAGGAAAACGGAAGAAGAGGATATTTTTAAAATCAAAGTGTTTTTAAACGCTTTAAGTGTTTGTTTAACACTTCTTCACAAAATTGTTATCTTTCGTTTTTAGGACACTAACTTTCGTTTGGGTCTAAAAAGAACACTTCGATTTTTTCATTTGCAAACTGTTAGAATTAAAGCTTAGATACTTACTAGATTTCAATTTGGGCTAAAATTGAACAAATCAACTTCATCTTTCCTTTGGTGCTTAAAACGAATCAAATCATTGCTTTGAAGGATAAAATGAATGTGTGCCTTTATTGTTTTGTAATTATTTACACAAAGTAATATCATCAAAAGACGTATGCGCTTCTCTCGTGCGCCTCACGGCGATTTGAGAATCAAAAGGCTTTTGGTGACATTAAGTTGCGTAAATAATTTCCCACACACACTTCGATTTGGGTTTAAAATTGAACATCTTGTGCGAGTGTGAGTAAACTTATTGCGTGTGTTCTCCCTTTGTTTCTAAACGAAGGTTGATCGAACTATGAATAGGTTTGCTTGCTTTTGTCTATCTTAGAGGGCTTGCCTTGGGGAAAAAGTACTCACCCAAGGGAATGACTCAATCGGTAACACTCTAAAGCCAAGAGTATTTCCAGCCGAGATATAAATGTGGATATTGGAAGAAACGCTAATATCACGCGGTTGACTGACAAGATGGATCCTGAAAGGGGACTCTTGCCACGTTGGGTCAACTCCTACGAACGGAAAGTCCTTACTAGAACCCATGTGCTAGAATTTTTCAAAATCCTTAATCTATTTGTTGGTGCAAGAACGGTTGTTCTGAAGCCGCCCCACACTTTTACGGTCTTTAGTAGAAATGGAAAACATGCCATGGGAGTTTCATGGGTGTTGATGCTTGGCTGCCCCGTATAAGTGAGTGCCGTGGAGGGGAGCTAGTGGGGTCAAGCATCTAACCATTCGCTAAAGATAAGCGTAGCTGGACTTGTCCAAGTGGGGATTCAACAAATATTGTCTTACACATCCATAGGGCTTGTACTTGTCTTGGTTTGAAAACACAGTGCTTTATTCGAAAACATTTTCTAAACAAACATTCAACATGATTCTCAAAATTTCAAACCCTTTAGGAGGCAAATATCATTGACCAAATTCTTGTGTTATTGCTTGCCCTTGGGATTACATCCTTAGAGGTTTCTAAGCACTTGAATTTACGTCTCAATTTGCTTACTAAAGTTAAACAATAGGAAACCCTTGCCTTAAATTCATCAAAGTTTCACATAATATACTTTGTGAAATAAGACGAAGTTGAGACATTGGACATTTAGTTTGAAATCTAATCAAGAGTGTGTTTGTGGTAAAAAGAACCCACTAAGAAAATATAACAAATTGGACCCCACACATGTGCTTGATATCTTTTGGTCATATGATTTTCATGCAAAACATTGGTCTTTTGATTTTGAAATAACTCTTAGAGAAAAGTATGTTCTTCAATATTTTGGCCTAGTAAACAAGTCCTTCCTAGATTCATTTAGGACCAAACATCAAACACTTCATCCATCTCAAACACTTATCAAAACCCATCCCACCAAACGAATTTAGAGCTTTGGAAACATCATTCTAGACTTAGGTAAATCATCAAACCAAAAATCACCTTGTTTAGTTAGGTGTATGGGAATGCATCCTTTCTCATACATTTAATTGAATTAGCAATTTTTTGAACAAGTTCATCCTAAGATAACATCCAACATCTTAGGGTTTACAAGTTCATTATCCAATCAAGCCAATCAAAATCAAACCCTAAGTCTAGCATTGATCCAAAGATCCTAAACATTCATCACTCATATCATTTGCACCTTTCATCCTTCATCTCGTCATTAGTCCAAAGAACCTTAGAAGTCACTTTTGCAACAAAGTCAAAACACAAGAGGAACATATCATGAGTAATCCAAATCAATTGAACTTCCAAAGGCTTACAATGCCGATTGATTATCAAAACTCACACTTATACAATCCGTACGTGGGATCATTACCTTCGACAAACATCAATGGTACAACAAGTGTGAGTATTCCCAAATCAAAGATCATAACACACTTCTCAATGGTAGATCTAAATCCAAACCTACAAGTCTTTCAACTGAACAATCAAAGCATGAGCCTTGAAATGAATGTCATCCCACCAAATCCCTACAAGCCAAATGAGAAGGTACCAAGTACAAGTTTTCGAAACATGAATCCAACAAACTTTGGGATGGATACATTTGCAAATCATACGAATATTCCGAACATGAACAATGGTCAAAATCAACCTATCATGCCAAATTTGAGTGTCATCCCAAATCAAAACATTGTCCAAAATCAAACACAAGTACACACTCCAAATCTTCTTAAACAAGAGCCAAATCAACTATATCAAGGGAGTCAAGATTGAAATCAAGAAAAAATTTGGCTAGATCAAATTACGACACTTTCCAAAATGGTTGAGTCATTGCGCCAAGGGAAATCTCCACCACCATTACCCATATCAACATCATTCCTTGGTTTAGGGCTTCCCCCTTTACCTAGCACCAATCACTCCATCCAAATCAATCCACCTAACACCAATCAATCCATCACATCAAATCCTTTTAATATACCATCAACATCTCACCAACATATGGTATCTAATCAAATGACAACATCAATCATGATAAATCAAGATATGGTCTCCCAAGGGCCCATCACCTCGATCATTCCAACCATCCCTATCACTTCGATCATTCCAAACACCACCCTCACGATCGCTCCAAGTGTATCTCAAACACTTGTCACCGCATCCAACACGATTCCAAATACACCACCACTATTGCCAAAACCAAGTGCAATAAGTGAATATCGTAGCATCGCACCAAAAGCACATCAAGCCTACCAACAAGCGCTTCAACAATCTCAAGCTGCCCAAGCCTCTCAAGCTACCCAACCAACACAAGCACAAACACAAAAAATGACAACTGTTGAGAACAATGATCAAGATCAATCCACCACTGAAACTATGTCTACTTCATCCAATGATCAAGTCAACATATGTCAGGAGCCACTTTTTAATCATGATCAAAATCTACCAACCAACAATGATCCAATTCAAGAAATGTAAACATTGTTTGACCCTATGGTTGAAGACATTGGAAATTCCTCCATCACAATTGTTGAAAACAATGATCAAGATTTCTCCATTGATGAGCACCTTGAAGATTTTTTCACCCCATTCGATGATCAACTCACCATACATCAAGAGCCACTTTTTAGTGATCTATTTCAAGGAGTGTTAGGATTATTTGATCCTATTGACATAATGCACGATCCATCAACCAATGATCATGTTGAAAATGTCTCTACATCGCCTTATGAGTTAGAGGACATATCTCAAGAACTTATCCCAAAGCATGATCAACATCTTTAACCAAAGTCTAGCAATGGTCCTTTCCAAGACATATTGATCCCCTTTGACCTCATGGTTACAGATACTGAAGGAACCCTGAACTCGACACTTGAGGATATTGAACCACTTACCATGTCTAATGACGACATTCAAGAACCCTTTGTGAGCAATCCATCCTTTGAAATTGATCCATGTCAAGAACTTGATCCAAAGAATGTTGAAAGCAACTCTGAAATCATTCAAGATCAAGAATTTGTATCTTCAAGATACTACAATCATCTAATGGACACTCTCCTATCTATGCAAGATGATCATATCCATGTAGCACATACTCCTCCATCTACCCATGAGATGCTTTCTGCGGATGACACGTAGATGATCTTCATCTAGAACAAGAATCTATTACACAAAAGAGCAGATTATTAACTCCTACAGTCAAACTGAGTTATCAAAATCAGGATCAAATATGTCCCAAACTCAGATTGAGGACATCAAGAATAAAGATATCGAACATTATCCACTCAAGGAAGCAAATCAGACAGAACAGTATAATCCAGAGTTAGCAGAGCAGCAAATTGAAACAATGTCACCTACGGTGGTCATTTGTCAGAGCATGTTTTCTGAAAAAGATATCTCAAAACAAGAAGAATCAAGGAATGAAGGTGATACTCTCACCATACTGGGGGCAACTTCATCTCAAGCAAATGTCAACATAAAGAGCACCAAGAATCTTTATGATGAAACTAATGCCAATACTACTACCAATCATGTCATGAATCTTCATCCACCCATCACCCATCCATGAATTGGGACCAACGTCAAAAGAAAGATTTAAATCAAAGTACGAAGAATGTTATCAAAGCAAAAGAAGCTAAAAAGAATAATGGACAAATCAAATACAAATGGATACCAAAACATACAAAGAAAGATCATCCCTATCAAACTCCATTAGTCAAAGAAACTATGGGGCAAAATAAAAAAGGGAAAAGTATCCATCAACGATGTCCACAAAAGAAAAAATAGTCTTTTCAAGCAACGTACAAAGTATATCAAGTAGTTGGTCCTAATTCCATGCACACTTTCGTATCCACCCATCATTGTTCATCTTCCCAAGTTTGGAGAATCAAAGATTCCAAGCTGTCAACCAATCCATCTCTTATCCCTAAACACACTCCATCCACGCCTCCACGCATGATATCCAGTTCTTACATTGACCATGTATTGGAAACAACCCTTCATCATAAGGATTTTGAAGGCACTCTATTGCGATGTACGCACATAGACAAAGTTAACTTCGGTATTGACAAAGCAGATCAAGAATTTCAAAAGCTGCATTCAAGTGCACGTATCTTAGCAAAACAACTTGTTTAGGCAGGATACCGATGGAACATTATGACAGGGGCATCTACATCGACACCACAAGGTGGGTCAGCATGAATCTTTTAGAAAAATACAAAAAAATCAAAAACTATGAAAATCCAAAAAAAAATTAGAAAAAGGATTGAAAACAGTAAAGAAAAAAAAAACGTCCTCTAGTGAAAACCGCATGGGTGGCGCTTTGGGCAAGACCATGAAAAAAACCTGGAAAATAGGCGTCATGTGTAGAATTGAGCATCTGTGTGCGCTATTTCACGTGAAAGCATCTCATCCCATCCATAATAAATCCAATAATCCATCCATATCATCCATAATAAATCCATCCATCCATAAACCATTGATCTAATCCATCGTCATCCATTGGCATCCATCATCCAAGTTATCTTGATATTGATGAAACTTTGGGGCACACTTTACACTTGCTTATGGTAAACATCTTGACATGGGTTGTTTTCATTGATCCTATCCTATGCAGCATTATTTGAGCCATGAAACATTATCCAAATGAGCATGTTCTTTATCCGAACACCTTATCACAAGATAATCCATATCCATCCGTCCACACACCTATCCAAACATCCATCCACACGTCACATTTCCGTACATTGCTAGACACTAGGGCAGATTGTGTATCTTGCTTCGAGAATAAATCTTGATCTATATCCTTCACCTTATATGGTGATCCGAACATTGGAAAACGTAAAAACAAATCGGTCCACCACTTGTGAGCAAAAAATACAAATCACTAGCCCATGGCATATTTTGACGAGAAGACATTCCTTATTAGTCTTCATCTTTCATCGAACATCAATTTCCAAATAATCAATATTAGTCGCATCTAACACACCCTTCAAACATTACATCAAATCATTTGAACAACTTTTGTTCCAAATCAAGCTTCATCGATCATGATCAATCAAATCCAATCCAAAAATCATCATCTTGGGATATCATTGTGTTGCTTAACACTATCCTTACATTGTTGTGCATCCTCAACAATGTTATCATCATCAATCCTGATCAATCAATCCTTGCATTGTTGTGCATCCTCAACAATGTTATCATCATCAATCCTAATCGATCAATCCTTGCATTGTTGTGTATCCTCAACAATGTTATCATCATCATCAATCCATCAATTTGATCAATCAACCTTAGCTTGGTGTTTAGAAAAATCCCAAAACAGAGAACTGATATCGTCACACATGTCCATATCCAAATCGTCAAAATCATGCGAAAAATTCAAAAACACTCAAAAAATAAAAAAACGTCAAAAACATTAGAATCCGAACTACGTCGTCTCTGAGCTTAAACGTAGGCAAGGCTAATCTTTGATCAGCCCCCGAGACATCAAAATCCAAAAACATTCATAAAATCTCTGAAAACTCCAAAAACATTTAAAAAATCAAAAATCAAAACATTTGTAAAATCTCAAAAACACCAAAAACAACCTCAAAACATTTCAAAACGTCAAAAACATCCAAATATTTGAAAAAATCCATCCGTCTCATCTCGCTTGCACCCGCAATAATCAATCATCCATAATAAACTGATCGTCACCTTCATCCTTTGACAACAAAAACAAAAACAATCATAGCAGTCAGCAAAATCAATCTTCAATTGTAAAATCAAAATCAAAACAACAAACCTTTAAAACAAAATCAAACTTTTGATCATTTTCAAACATGTCAATCAACCTCATATCAACAGCCTATCAATCAACTTATCAAACCATCATCATCCTATACAATGCATGTCTTAGGATATATCGTTCCGACAATGGGCATCATTTTGGATATCACCTTGGATTCTTATCCTATCAAAACAAATCCCTTTGGCTAGAGGTATGAAGAACATTGACTTGTTTGTGAACTTGATCTTTTCTTTTGATTTATCTTATTGCGCTCATTCCAAGGACCTCTTGATGATATCCGAATGAGGGATTTAGAGAGATAGGAATGGGGCAACAATCATTATCTTTTGTCTGCTGTGCTTGTTGGATGTTCTTGTAAAATAACTTGGCGAATACTTGCTTTGTTAGGTACGCCCTACCAAGGTTTCTGTATGTCAAGTGTGAACAAGAATACTCCTATCTGTTTGTCAAGTCAAAGTCCATCGCACTAGGTACAACGCCATCCTGGTTCTTTATACCTTGATGCATCGTATCTACATGTGTAATCAAACATAAGGTAAATGGCCCTTTTAAAATACCAATCCTTGATAAGCAAATCATCATCATTTATCACCATCATCATCATCTCTAATAAAGTCTCGTTAGATCATGGACTTGTTGGATCCTTTTTTCATCATCTCATTTCTGCACTAACATCATCATCACCAATGCATCCATCATGCATCCATCCTGCATCCACAAACCACCAACATACCACATATCATTCATATCATAATAGGAAACATCGATAATTTCACATGCATTGCATTTGCATCATCATCATAATATAGATCTGTTAGTCCAAGCATCTGCATAAATCATACATTTGCATAATCATAGCATATCACATCATCCATCTCATCCATCATCACATCATATCATCATTTAAGTTGTTTAGGATAATATAGATTTGTTATTCTAAGCATCTTAAAATCATCTCATTTGCATCATTGTCCATAACCATCCATCTTGAACCTCTTTAGCGTGAGATCAACCCTCAAATTGAATATTTTCAGTCGATCTCTCGAGGGGGTAATGTACCAGTGTACTTCTTTCTGCTGGGGCATCCGGAAAATCAGAATTTTTTTGAATTTTGATCGCGGTGTGATTATTCTTTGAACCAACGCACCAAGTACATTGCTTCAAAGAGGGGCAAAATGTAGACACGCAAAATTAGCATTATGCATAGTCATCTGCTCATTGAATAAATCAAACGCAACAAATCCATTCGCTAGGAAAATTAGGTCTTTAGTCCTAAGGTTATGCATTTAAATAAATCAAAGGCTCACATCATCCTTTAATTAAATAAATCAAACTTTATTTAATTAAAATCTCAAAAGTCATTTCCATCCTTTTTTGATTTAAATAAATCAAATATTTAAGTCCTAAAAGTCAAAATCATCTAAGCACCATTAAACTCATCCTAATCATCATCCTAGCTAATTAATCCTGATTAAATGCTAAATCCTCACCACTTGCATTCTCTAGATTTAGCCACTTGCACCAATAAATCAATTTATTGATTTATTAAAATCAACATTTTCATTCAACATGTAATATTCCCTAGAATTTGAAATAAAAAACAAGTGGACATGTACATCCAACAAGTCATTTATGAGCTCTTACATGGCTCCTACATGTCCCCTTCCAAAGGTCAAACTCAACATTTATTGTACAAATTTGAATTCAAATTTCCCCCCTCTTGGGCACATTTCCCAAATCTTGCACATGCATCAACCACTCACATGATGACAAGAGGCCTCTTTTCATTGGCCTGTTTCTTAGTCCCACATTGGTCCCTCTTCAACACTCAACATTTGAAAATATTTAAATAGAGGCTTCATCCTCAAGCAAATCCTCCACAACTCCACAATCTTTATGCAAAGTCATTCTCTTCACATGGAGAACTAATTTTTCCCATTGCATCCTCATCACCAAACTTATCAAGGATTGGGAAAGGGCTTCTTTCCACATCAAAGAAGCACCAATCCACTATGGGATAGATATGTATCTTGTTTCTTTCATGCTTTCAATTTAGTTTGATTTGCTATCATGTTTAGGAAATATTTTGCATTATTTCATAGGAGTATTTAGAAAATTTGTATGCACTTACCTTCTTTATGAAGTTTAGGATGTTTGCAGATTTGAGAGGTGCTCACATCATCATTGCAAGCAGTTTATTAATCCTATCAAGTTTCTCAATTTTATTGATCAATCTCATTTTGTAAGTTAGCAAAAATTTATTTTAAAACACACAAAATCCATCATGATTACTCAATATGTCCATTCTTTAGTATCTTCATCTATAAAATCAAGTATAAATATAAGAAAAAAGACTCTAAGAACCTTTGGGATGGTGTTCTAATCATTAGAGGAACTCATATTTATCATTAGAAAATTTACTATTCTAAGCCTTAACACATCTCAAGGTTAGGTTGAAACTAAAACATAGAACCTTGGTTTGAAGTCTGTTAAATCAAGTTCAATATGTAGACTAAAGTCAAGACCTTCAACCGTGTTCCAAGTTCCCTTTGAGTATGAGATCTAAATCTCCAGTTATTAGGCATGGAAAGTTGTGAATAGCAGGTTGGATTAGGGACTTGAAACAAAGTTCCAAGTTTGATTTTAAATATGAACATCACAACTTGAAAGACAATTGGTGTTTGTAACTCAAAAGGCAAAAGTCAAAAACTAGAAGGAAACGAGAACTAAGAACTACGTTCCAAGTTCCTATGGAGACTCATAGCCCGTATACAATGCATTTTAGTGTAGAAGGCAAGGAGAAAATAGAAACTGAAACTCATTAATTTAAGTTCCAAGTTCACATTAGATTCAAGGTCCATTAATTGATAAGATTTTCATGTTTTAAAACTTTATGAATTAAGGGCCTATGAAGGAATCAAGGATAATGATCAAAGTCCAATGTTTGGTTTGAGGTTTGATTTTAACATTTGATTTTGCAAAAAGTTATGTGATGGGGATTGAAGGTCATGGGTTCAAAATTCTTTGAAACTTCCTACTCAAAACAAAAATTTTAAACCCTAAGAATCTACTTGCTATTATCTAAACACTTATCAACCTAAAATCATCAAAAAGAGTGAGCTTAATTTTCAATTTTAAATAGTGGAAGGACTGTAATTCTATAATATTTCTTGAGTGTTTTCTCTGATCAGTGAGTTGTAGCTTCCTTGAGAGTGACCCTAAATCTATAATTAGGGAGTTGTAGCTTCCTTGGGTTGTAGCCCTAAAACAAAGTTGTAAATGTTGTTCATCTTGTGAGGGTGGATTAGGATAGTAGCTCCTAGTAGCTTTTCTCACCATGGTTTTTCCCCTGTGGGGTTTTCCACATATATCTGGTGAATTATGTTGTGTTGTGCATTACCTTCATCCTTCATGTTCTTGTTGATGCAGTAGAGTTTAAGTTTTTGTTTGTTCTAGAAGGTTTGAGATTTGATAGAATACTAATTCACCCCCTTCTCAGTATCCCAATGTGTTCAACAATTGGTATCAAAGCCAAGTTACTTAGAAGAAGTCTAATAGCATGAGGAAGATTTGAGATGGCACAAGAAGGGTCTCACAAGGTTCCTAGGTTTGATGAAACAAATTTTAATTTTTGTTGATTAAGGATGGAAAACTATCTGGTTTGGTGTTTGGAAATCAGTCAAGGATGGTTAAGTTGTTCTTGCTACTCCTCCAATTGATCCGACAAAGATTAGGGCCTATGAGAATAAAGTAAAGTCTAAGAATGCTATCTTGAGTGGGCTAGTAGAATTTGAACTTGTAAAAGTAATGCACTACAAGTGAGCAAAGGAGGTCTAGGAAAAGATTAGTGGAATCTATGAAGGAGACACTAAATTAAAACAAGCCAAGTTGTAGATCTACAAGGAAGGATCAGATCCCAGACCCATTAGGATTTAGATGAATTTACTTGATGAATTGTTCCACCTATAAAATGAGAGAGTTTGAAAAAGAAGCTCCAAAGAAGGAAGCAAATTTCAAAGCTAGTAAGAAGGAGATGCATGAAGTATTTGATCAGGGTAGTGACATTGATGAAAAAGAAGCAAACTTTGTAAGGAATTTGAAGAGGAATACTAAAAATTACAAAGGTAAGCTACCTTTCAAATGTTTTAAGTATGGAGAGATTGGTCATTTTTATTCTAAATTTCCCTTAAAATACTATGAAAAGAGAAGCAAGAATTCTAAAAAAAATAATTTTAAAAAGAGTCTCTACTCCAAGGAAGATTCTTGCTCTTCAAAGGATGAGGAATCCAGTGGTCTAGATAATGAGGATGAAATCCTGTTCATAGTTGTTAAGAAGATTGAAGATGGAATTGAAGATTCAAGGGTTGTGTGGACTAGTTTTCATGCAAAAGATGAGGAAAACTCTTGGGTAATTGGTAGTGGCTATTCCAACCACATGACAAGGGATAGGAGCAAGTTTATCAAGCTTGTGAAGTTGAATGGAGGCATAGTTAAGCTTTGAGATGATACTTTAGTAGAGATATGTGGAAAGGTACAATAAGTATTGGTGGAAAGCACAAGAAAAAAGATATTCTTTATGTTAAAGATCTTTTCCACAATCTTCTTAGTGTGAGCTAGATGTGCAAAAAAGGATACAGTCTCATATTCAATGAAAGAGGATGTGAAATAAAAAAAGGAAAGTCTAGAAAATTGGTGCAAAAGGATCTAGGACTAATGGTGACATATATAGTCTAAAGGATGTCAATGGGAGAAGTTTCCTTCTATGAAAAACAAGTGTATGTTGGATTTGGAATAGGAGAATGAGACACATCAATTTTGAAAATCTTGTGAAAATCAACTCATCACATGCGGTAAGAGATATGCCCAAGATAGTCAAGCTTGTAAGTACCTTGTGCAAAGAATGTCAGTTTGAAAAGAAGACAAGGATAAAATTCAAGTCTATAGAGTATTCTTCTTCTAGAACATTGGAGTTGATTCATATTGATTTGTGTGGACCTACCAGAACAAAGAGTCTTTTAGGAGAAAGGTTTTTCATGATTTTTATTGATGATTTATCTAGGATGACATGAGTTACATTATTGAAAGATAAATTTGAAGCCTTTAGAAGATTCAAGATTTTCAAATCAAAGTTTGAGAATGAAGTGAATGCTAAAAATAAAGTGTTTGAGGTCTGATATAGGAGGTGAGTTCACATCAAATGAATTTAATGATTGTTGTGAAGAACATGGAACAAATAGGCATCTATCTTCTACTAGAACTCCTCAGTAGAATGTGGCAGTGGAAAGAAATAATAGGACTATTCAAGAGATGACAAGGACTATCCTAATGTTTATTGGAAAGAGGAAATTCATACTGCAGTCTATATTCTCAACAAAGGATTGTTAAGGGTGAATAGAACTAAGATCCCTTATGAGTTATGGCATGGAAGACCAACAACTATCAAGTATTTTAGAATCTTTGAAGGCAAGTGTTATAAAAAAAGAGATGATGATTTTGGGAAGTTTGATTCAAGAGATGATGAAGGTGTTTTTCTTGGATATTCAACTCAAATTAAAGCATATAGGTGCTTCAATAGAAGACTGGGAAGGATAGTTGAAAGTACAAATGTCAAGGTTGATGAAAATTTACATCAAAATGTATGAATTGAGGACTATGGATCTGATGCACCTCCCTACTCAGAAGAAGAAGTTGATGAAAAAGAAGAAATTGTAGAAAAACACAGTAAGACTCTTGCCAAGCATGTTCAAAGGAATCATTCAAAAGATCAGATTATTGGAGATAAGAAAGGAGTGTAGATCAGGAGAAGGCTTGCAATGACAAATGAACAAGTAATTTTTTTCTTATTATCAATGATAGAACCAAAAACTTTTGCTAATGCTAGCAAGGATGAAGATGGATACAAGCAATGGAAGAAGAATTGAATTAGATTGAGAAGAATTAGACTTGGGAAATGGTTCCAAGGCCTACAAACAAGAATGTGATAGGAGCAAAGTAGGTATTCAGGAATAATTTGAATGAAGAAGGAGAAGTTGTAAGAAACAAAGCAAGACTAGTATGTAAAAACTATTCATAGGTAGGAGGAATTGATTTTGAGAAGAAATTTTCTCTAGTAGCAAGAATGGAAGCAATCAAAATGTTTCTTCTTTTTCAGTCCACAAGGACTTCAAAGTATATTAGATGGATGGAAAATCAGCTTTCCTAAATGGAGATTTGGAAGAAGTCCACAGAGAGCAACCTGATGGATTTTAGTTATCAAAACACCCAAACATGGTGTGCAAACTCAGAAGGAAAATTGTATGGTCTCAAAAAAGCTCCTAGGGCTTGGTATGTAAGGTTGGAAAACTTGCTTCAATAAGGTTTCAAGAAAGATATCACAACTAGTAATCTTTACTTCAAGATTGAGGATGAAATAATTTTGATAGTTGTGATATATGTTGATGATATAATCTTTGGCGGAAATGATAAAAAGTGTAAGAAGTTTCCTGAAGAAATGTAGAAGAAATTCAAAATGTCTATGATAGGTGAGTTATCCTTCTTTCTTGGTCTTTAAATTGCTCAGCTAGATGATGGTATCATTATTTCTCAAGCAAAGCATGTCAAGGAGATGTTGAAGAAATTTGGTTTGGAAGATTGCAAACCGATGAGTAGTCCTATGGTAACTAGTTTTCATATGAGTAAAGATGATGAGTCTCCCATGGTTGATTAGACTCTATATAGATCTATGATTGGAAGCCTATTGTACTTAACTGCTTCAAGACCTAACATTATGCATGCAGTATGTTTGGTTGCAAGATTTCAAGCTAATCCTAAAGAAACTCATGTGAAGGCAGTCAAGAGAATCTTTAGATATTTGAAGAGCATTCCACATTATGGATTATGGTATCCAAAAAGGTAAAGAATTTGATCTGAAGGGTAAGTGCAAGAAGTTGGGTGCATGAAGAGGGGAAGTTATGGTAAAAAAAATGCCAAACGAAATGGGTACTCGTTTAAGAATGGTACCCATTTAGGGATGGTACCCCAAGCCTAAAACATACACTCGTTCTAAAATAGAACGGGTAGCTGTTTTAAAATGGTTACCCATTTTAAATGGGCACCCGTTTTGAAAATTTTCAAAAATAGAATTTAAAAAAAATAGGTATGCACTTTAAAATGGGTACCCATTCTAAAAAGATTCCAAAAATAGAAATTTTCAAAAATGCAAAATTCTAAAAATAGACACCTGTTGTAAAAAAATTCTAAAAATAGATTTTTTTAAAAATGGGTATTTATTCTTAAAAAATTCTATTTTTAGAAATTTTTAGAACGGGTACCTGTCTTAAAACGGGTACCCATTCTTTAAAGCTAGAATCCCCAAGTCGGGTTTTGCTTGGGTTTTAGGCAAGCGGGAAAGGTTTGGCAACCTAACCCTTAGCCTTTGACTTGCATCTATAAACTAAGGCAAATTCAAGAGAAATGTCCAATTTTGGCAATATAGTTGATAATTTTTTTTTAAGAATTAATATGAAATTAAAACTCATTATAGATCATGATGTCTAGTTTCCATATATATATATATATTGTTAATATTGAATTATGTTTTCTATTTTTATTTAATTTCTAAGCAAACTGGTCAATTAACTTGAAATATCAAGTTTTTTTTGTTATTTAATCTATTTTCTATTATTTTTTTTTGTAAAAAATTATATGACATCAATCTTCAGAAAATTTTCTACACAATGATAACAAAATTAAAAAATGTTTAGTTTAGGTTCAATTATGTTGTCCATACATGTTGATTTTTTAAAACAACAATTAAGGCCAATAAAAAATTCAATAAAAAAATATTTAGAAAAGAATTACAAAAAAATATCCTCATCAATCTTCATGTTGTTACATATCTTTCCCCTAAAAGGAATTAGAAGAATTCTTTTATTTAGGTCAAAAAGTGGTGTCCATGCATGTGCATGGTATGGTAAAAAAAAGTGACTTTTAAAAAGTGGTTTTAATACATGCCTATTAAAATTTTATTTCTATCATTTGGGTATTAGAATAAATTACATATTTGGAAACTAGATTCAAAATACTAAATTTCATTTTTGATTTTTTTAAGATTCATTCTGTAAGTGCTTCAAATTTTCAATCCAAGTGTGAAAAATTCTTAAAAACAACAAAAACATTTCCACTTTTCAAGCTTTTTGTGGACCCAGTTTCTTGCATCAGCCCTGAGTGCATACACTGATGTTGATCGAGTTAGTTGTATTGATGACAGGAGTACCAGTAGTGGTGCTTTCTTTCTAGGAAATGGGTTGGTTTCATGGCATATTAAGAACCAAGAATCAATATCTTTATCAATAGCAAAGGTAGAGTATATTGTTGCAACATCTTGTTGTACTCAATTGTTGTGGATGAAGAAAACATTGAATGATATCAAGATAAAGTATGATGAGCCCATTCCTATTCTATGTTATAATACAAGTTCTATCAATATTTTCAAAAATAAAGTATGCATTCTAGAACCAAGCACATATCAATTAGGTATCACTTTCTAAGAGAGAAGGTTGTAGATAAAGAAGTGAAGTTGGAGTATGTATCTACAAAGGACAAGTTGTAGACATTTTTACAAAGGAACTTGCTAAGGATAAATTTTAATATCTTAGAAAAAAGTTAGGGGTAATTGCCCCTCCTTGCTAGATGCATAGTTGGTACATCTATCCAGGGGGATTATTTAAATCATATCTTTATTCCTAGACCAATGGGGGCTACTTCTCAGGGGGAGAAAGTAGTGGTTGTTGTTGACAAATGGAGAGATTGTGCACCAAAGGGGGAGAGAAAGTCCATTTTCCCTTTTGTCCTTGATGTCAAAGGGGGAGAGAATATGCACAACAGATTGGTTTTTCCATCAATGCGAAAGGGGATATTGTTGTAGTTTGGTTGTCATTGATGTCAAAAGTTCTACGAAGAACATTGTAGTCTAGTTGTTTGGTTGCTAGTTTCTATAAAAAAATGCTCTACATTTCTTTGTTTATGATGTTTTGATCCTATGGTTTGGAGGATAACTATTTGTTATGTCAAGGCAAGTGTGATCCATGTTTCAAATCATTTGAGTTATTGAAAATGTGTTTTTGAGAGTGACATATTGAAGACTGTGTTGATTCTATAAGGATGTTCTCAGAAGTCTAATGGTTGGATCTACATATCTTTATTGTAGACCTGCGAGAATTTGGTTTAGGCCTGTAACTTCCACATTCTTCATGCATTGTTATTCTTCATGGTTATTGATTAAATAATGTCAATTATTTAATTATTCATCTTAACATTAATTCATCTTCTATTATTTCTTCTATTAATTAAATAATCTCAATTATTTAATGAATTCGCTTTGCTTTATTCTGTCGATTAATTAAATGGCGGCATTTAT
Source organism: Sequoia sempervirens (assembly GCA_007258455.2). Lineage (NCBI taxonomy): Eukaryota > Viridiplantae > Streptophyta > Pinopsida > Cupressales > Cupressaceae > Sequoia > Sequoia sempervirens. The sequence continues at coordinate 6,815 of VDFB02143401.1, read as the reverse complement.
TTGGTATCTTTACTAATTAACCTTATCCGTCTTGTCCAAATTAAATGAAATCATTATTTGAATTTATTCTTTTATCATATTTCAGCTATAATTAAATAGGTAATTATTTTATTTAATTATTCATTCTAAAATCATAGTCCTTAATTAAATAAAGTCATTTATTTAATTATCCTTCGTGAGTCTCTTGAATTAAAATGAATTATTTAATTCATTGAGTCTATTTTAACACATTCTTCTATATTTTTAAGATAATTATGTGAGTTATCTAAGTATTCACTTTTACTCAACTCGACATCTATTTTTGTCGTTAGGTTAACTATTGATTTAGTAATAGGTGAAGTCTTGGTAATCTTAGTCCTAATGTACAATAGATCACTTCTAACAATTTAGTGTGCATGTTGAGGATTAATTAAATATTCTTATTTAATTAATTAAGTGTTGTGTGTGCATTCGAACAGAGAGTTGCTTTAATCAATCTTTATCTTTGTCATGCAAAGATATTTCTAATGTTTTTGAATGCCGAACTGAAGATTAAATCATTTATTTAATCCTTAATTCTATTTCTAATTCGAATCACTCATGTCATCACTGTCAGTTATCTGAATGCATGTCCAATCAGTCAATCTCAACCGTCCGTTAATCTTTCAATCTTGGCCTGTCGTTCAAATAATCAATTTTCTATAAATTGATTTGTCATTCTTCATTTCAATCTCTCTCGCGAATTTTGTAACTTTGGAGAGCACTTTTGTCTTGAATCTTCGATATTTTGCTAATCACTATCTTAGGCTATACTTGCACGAACTTGAAAATCTGAGGGCAATTATACTACACAAGCAAAATGGAGAAGGGAAATCGAGATAATTCATGGAAATACGTTTGGAATTGGTGAGATTGTTTCAGTTTTAATTGCGTTTTTACTTTCCCATGTTCTTTGTTGCTTAACGTATGAATTTGCATTTTAGATTTAGTTTTGTATTGAATGTGTGCTTCTAATCTTGATTCTGGTGTGTCTATTGTGCAAAGCTTTTATTTGGCGTTACATTTTGGTGAACCCAACGTGAAGACACCATCTTCGCGAATCCGTAGATCTTTTAATTTTTGATTTTGCAGATTTTTCGTACGGAACGACGCATGTGAAGTTTCTGCACCGCAATTGATTTCCCAGAACCGCATGTGAAGTTTCTGCACCGCAATTGATTTCCCGGAACCGCATGTGAAGTTTTTGAATCGCAATTGAATTTATGAACCGCATCTGACAGAGAAACGACACATCTGGAAATTCTTGAATCGCAAGTGATATCACGAGCCGCAACTGAAAGGAAACGACGCATCTGACTGGTAACAAAATGACGCAATTGACTGGTAAAAATCTTATTTCTGCTATTCGGCAATCTGGAATTTTCAATTGATTTTCGTGTTACTGATATTTGATTTTCAGCATGTGGCCATTTGGAGTTAACCACCTTTTGCAGGACGATTGACGAAGACAATATTGAAAATTACTAATGATATCTTCTGCAGGACGTTTGTCGAAGACCCTAGTTAAATTTTGAAACAGATTGTTTGGTAGCATAGAAAATCTTTCGTTTGGATTAAAATTAACAAGTGTCTATTGTGTTTGGTGCGAAAGCACAAGTTTGGTCACCCTTACGATTTGGTACACCAAAGTATCCTCTCCCCTTGCGCATCCGTGCGATCCTGGGTGTAAGAGAAATGGTTACCAACTCTAGAACTTGGGCCTGTCCTGGTGGGAAAAAGTACTCACCCCAGAACGACTCAGACCGGTAGCACCCTGAACCCGAGGGACTTCCAGCCGGTATACAAAAGTGGGTTCTTGGGGAAACCCCAAGAATCACGAGTGTGGTTCTGACGAGATGGATCCGAAAGGGGACTCGCGCCATATGGATCACACCCCACGAACGGAATGCCCGAATTAAATACCCTTTGTTGTAGAGACCAACCTATTTGTGGCCGTTGCTTGGTATTAGTGCAGGGTACAGTATCATGCCCAAAGATTACTCACTACTGATCCCCTTGAGTAGAGATAGCGGTTCTTGGGATGTCACTACCCAATGAATTCGGAATTGGTGTGCTCGAAAGAGATTAATGAGCCATGGAGGGGAGCCAATGCCACCAAATTCCTAAGCTATCCGCTCTCGAGAAGGAAAGGTGTTCATCACCAATCTGGGGTATAACTGGTGGGCTATACCAAGTATACAAACCCTAGGCCTTTGGGCCTATTAGGATGTGCTTATCTGTTATCACTTTAAACATTCTTTGAGTCCAAAATTGAAACTGAAAACACTTTGTCTTACGATTGTCTTTGATTGTCAGAATTTGATCACAGAAAATGGAGTCAGTTTAAATTTCATGTCACTAAAAATTCACAGAGAATCGCAATTGTTCACCAGAAACACGCATCTGATTTTTAGAGTCGCATCTGTTAATTTTGAGTCGCATATGTTAAATCTGAGTCGCATCTATAATTTTTGAGTCGCATCTGTCAGTGTGGCTCGCATCTGATTTATATAGGTCGCATCTGGTTGTTATGAGTTGCATCTGTAATTTATGAGTCGCATCTGTCAGTGTGATTCGCATCTGCTTTAGAAACACCGCATGCGTTATATTCTGAGTCGCATCGGTCATCTTGAGTCGCATCTGATAATTCTGAGTCGCATCTGTCAGTTTGAACCGCAATTGTTAAAATTGAAACGCATCTGTCTGATTACCAGAAAAAACAAAAATTCACTGTCACTGTCCAGTTATCAGGGTTATACCAGTTTCATTGGTCTTCATACAAACAGTCTTTGAAAATAGAAACCTGAAACGATTTGCTCAATTTTGCATCCTTTAGGTTCATTTAGTCATTACCATAGTTGTCTTCAGTTAGAGTTTACCTTCATCTTAGGGATCATATTACTTTGCATTAGACTTTTAGAGAGGTCACATTTACAAACTTTAGGAGTAGTCCACCATCTATACTCTAGAAAGGTCATAGTGTCAATGAAATCTGTCATTGAACCTAGTCTTATCATCATATACTTTGTCCCACAGAGAGTTGTCCTACCTCATCAGTCTAGTTAGGAAACTCAACGTGTCTCTGATCTTTGTCCTACATTGGTTCCTTGACTTATCTAAATTGACACTTTGGTTTGACTTTAGGTAGTTGGTCCCTTCACCTTGGGTTTATAGAATTGATCATTTTAGGGTCTCACTTAGACTTCTTACACCTTTAGGGTCTAGACTAGTATCATCATAGGACATCCCTTATTTTGCATAAGAAAACCCCAAAAACATAGAATAGAGTCATACAGTTTCTAGATATAGTTTTGCATTTCCCGCATATTGAGCTTGTCTTACATGGTTGAAACTAGGTCTAAGAGAAGAGAGAGAGAGAGAGAAAACATGTCGAACCCAAGCGAGTTCATCAACCCATTTTCTTCAAGACCTCATAAGACTCTATTAGCCAAATTCACCACTAGAAACACTCAAGGACATGTTACAACAGAAGACATAGAGGCTGCCGCACAGGACCCTGAATTTGCCTCTTTTGTAGATGAGTACCTAGCAAACGATCGTCAACGGTTCTTAGGAAAACTGCTAGCTGAAGGTGCTACCTTACCTCCAGGATTTGACATTAGCACCTTACAAACTCAACCTACACAAGGGACACATACCACGACTGCTAGTACTACTATACCTCAAGTCAGCACGACTATGCCATCTAGCACGTCTACACAGAGTACAACAGTCCATACGTCCCCATTTGGTATACCTAGCATGACATCAGATTTAATTTCACTACAGGGACATCCTCATCCACTCCCACTGGTCCTCTTATTGGGAGTAAAAGACCTAAAACATCAGCCCATACATCTTATGTCGGTATCACTAGTGCGCAATCAACAACCACACCTACTGCTAGCATTATGGGTACCTTGCCACAGTCAATGGCCATACCTAGTGCTCAGGTCACTAGTACTATACCAAGGATTACACAAACAGGGGGCATTCCCTCCTTCCAATATGGCAATCAAAATCCACTTCTCCAGACTAGCAGTCAAAACCAATTTACATCGGTTCTGAATCAGAATCCCTTTTCACAGATTGGTAGTCAGAATCCATCTACCCAGATTCTAGGCCAAAACTATTTCACATCGGTTCCGAATCAGAATCCCTTTGTACAGAGTGGTACTTAGAATCCATTTACACAGAATCCAGGACAACATCAATCTATGCCGATTCCAAACCAGAATACATTTACCAACATTCTGAATCCAAATCCACCTCAGAGGCCAACGTTCAATCAAAACCCATCACGAGACTTTGGATTTCAGAATACATATATGGATCCGCATAATCCTTCTAGCACATCTTTGACTCAAGTTGACGTCCTACAAACACAAATGCATGCATTACAAATGCAAATGGATAACATGTCAGTGTCAACTAAGAAATCATTTTCACCAAAGGACATATGCCCATTCCCTTTTGATAGATCATTGTACATGACACCTTTCCCTCACGGATATGTCATACCAAATCTTCCTAAGTACAATGGCAAACACAATCCAGTAGAACATATCAGGGAATTTTCTACCATATGCATTGATGTCGCTTACGACCCCACATACCTTATGAGGCTATTTCCATGAAGTCTTGTAGGGGTTGCACTAGAATGGTTTTCGGGTCTAGATTCTGGCATTAGATCATGGGGAGAACTAGTCGAGAAGTTTGTGGAGCAATTCTCCTTCCACATTGACCATGAGATAAATATAGAAACCTTGTGCCACACAACACAAGACGAAGGTGAAACATTCATTTCTTTCTTCCAGAGATGGAGAACTATTGCTAGTAGATGTCCTGTCGAGATACCTGAAAAACAAAAGGTTACAATGTTTCAAGAAAACCTTCATCCAAAACTCAGGAGTAACTTAAGGGTACATTGCTGCATATCTTTTTCGGAACTAGTGGAAAAGGGGGTGATAATAGAGAAGGATCTCATTGAAAAGGGGGAACTCAAGATGACAACACCCAATCGAAACACGGTCATACAAAACACTCCCACCGACAGAAACAGATTCTGGTCTCGCAACAAAAATGTCACCAATGATGGGGTGGTTGATGCTAAAACATTACAAACAGGACCCCTCCTCACATTAAAAGGGCCTCATAACTTTGCCAACATGCTTAATGCTGTCAATCAACCTCCCAACATGGTCCAAAACACTCAACGTCCACCACCAAGGAGATTCCAAAAATGTGAGTTCACTCCCTTAGGGGAACCCATTGAGTCGGTGTTCAAACAACTATTACAACACAACCTTATACAACTGCAGGAACCAAGACAATACGATCCAGGACAGTTTAAACCAACTTGGTGGGATGACAACGCTTTTTGTGATTATCATAGGACTAAGGGACATAACCTACAAAACTGTCGACAACTGAAGAACATCATACATGATCTTGTTGACAAGAGAATCATTGAAGTTAGTGGACAAAAACAAAAGACATCGAACACTGATCATCAAGTCTTTTCAGACCCACTACATGACCATGGGAAAGGAACTGTCCCCAGTTCGAGTACTAAGACCAATATGTCAGCCAATTATGCGAATATAAAACATGACTATGATAGTGGAAAAATCATTCATTGCCTTCACGCCGCCAATGACAACATCAATACCATTACTATCAAGGCTAATCCGGAATGTGCGGTCAGTACTCGTCGTACTAAGTTTGTTATCCAAGGTCCTCCATCACAACAAGCATCAAAACCTTCCAAGTTACAATATAACCTACTTGACCAGTTGGGGAAGACCCCAGCCCAAATTTCAATCTTGGAATTGTTGCGTATCTCCCCCGAGCATCGGTCTATCCTCGATAAGGCTTTACAGAACACCAAGGTCCCTAATGACCTTGATGTCAATCATTTCCAGGAGATGGTGGGCTACTTGACCAATAATCATCATGCCACATTTTCTGAGCAAGACTATGCTACAGATAAGACAAACCACAATGACCCTTTACATCTAGAAGTCCTTGTTGATGACACCAAAGTTATACGAGTTTTGGTAGACGGAGGATCAGGGTTAAATCTATGCACTTTAAAACTAATTAAGGCATTAGGTATTTCAGAAGCATGCGTGGACATCACCAAGAGTATTGTCATTAAGGCTTATGATGATGAAGAAAGAAAATCAAAGGGGGTGGTAACACTTCCTATCAGAATTGGTCCTGCGGTAATGGAGACAAAGTTCCAAGTCTTGGATCTCACCCTCCCTTATAACCTTTTGCTAGGTAGACCATGGATTCATGCCATGAAGGCAATCCCTTCCACATATCATTAGTGCCTTAAATTCCCTTACAATGGCACCGAAATAACTATCGATGGTGATCCTGATCCTTTTCAGTATTGCACTAACCTAAAGGACATCCCTCAATGTCAAGTGCCAGTCAACCAAGAGTCCTCATCGTCTAATCCATCTTCTTATGTTGACCCGTCCATGCTCACTCGAACATCTATTGCACCTTCACTTCCCACTACTCCTAGGGTTGAGATCCAAGACAAGGGTTGTGGAGAGTATTATATGAAGACTTCCTATTGTGTTAGCCACTTGGTCCCTCCTAAGTCATATGGTTTGGCTACAACAGGTAGGGGACAGTCTATAATCACTATACATGTTCCCCCCACAACAAATTTCATAAATGGGGTGAATTAAGCAAAGAGGCTGTAGATACAGAAGATGTTACTTCCTGGCTGTATAAGGAAGATAATCAACAACCCCTTTTACTTGCTCATATTCCTACAA